>JACXGK010013038.1:0-13472 GCA_016801125.1 Novumbra hubbsi
GGGAGGATTGCCGACCAATAAATGGGTTGGCAGGGAGCCTTCAAAGATTAGTGCACCCAGTTAGCAAGGCTCCACTGCTGATAGATGGCTAATGACATAGGGGATCCTGCCACTATGTTATCTTTTAGAGCCCATGCAGGGCACTTAGCACGGCCTAGAGGAAATAGCCACACCCACAGTATCCGGCCCCAAATGAATTCCAATTTATTCACCAAGCTGTTCCTAAAGGTTCTGAAGCGCAGGAGAACTCCGACATGAATCAATACTCACACAAGCAGGTCTGGAGCTTGACTTCAAACGAGGACGACGCAAGGAACATCCAGACAAAAGACAAAACGGTCTTCAGTTTTTAAAATCGATTTTAGATTAGAAAAGCTAATAATGCATGGTGGTGGTTTGGTGCAACTAGCATTGACAGCCACTTCATTTTCCATTGTAGTTTTAACTAACTTTCAACACTGTTATTGTTTATCCTGTTACAGTTTGCTCTGTACTTGAGTAAACAAAATGCAGTTTTAAGTTGGTATACCAATTTAGGCATACCAACTTAGGCATATACCAACAAGGCATAAGTTTGTATTTGTCCTTAATTTATTATTTACTGATAGGTCATTCATTGTTAACAAGCGACGTACAGTTGTGATTTCTAAGCAGTTTTTCAACAGTTGCCTATCCTGTTGATTTTATCATTAGCCCAGGCCTATGGTGTCAGGTCCACATGTTGCTAGTGCACACAGCATGGCTTGGGCAATCATGGTCGTACATCACATAGAGAGAAGAGATCATGATTTTCGAACGGAGAAGCTGTTGCGCGTGTGCTGCTTGGCTCGACCGAGCAAGATTTTAAAAACAGAAAGAGACGATTCCTGTTGTACGTGTGCAGAATAGCTCGCACAGGACTGTTCATGCACGGGAGAGTGAAGGATTTGTTTTACCAGTAGACCATCGTCTTAAAGGAAGAAACATAGGAACATGACAGAGCACAGTGGGTGGAACTGGTCCTGTGCTACTATAACAGCAGAGCAACAATAATGAATTGACTCGTATTGCCAGAGCATCAACACAACAGGTACAAAGGGTATTCATGTGGACACTTTCATATAATATTTGGAATATTCTAGGTAAATCTAGAAATGTGTGCGCTGGGTAGTGTACCAATGGGTAGTGTACCAATGGGTAGTGTACCAATGGGTAGTGTACCAATGGGTAGTGTACCAATGGGTAGTGTACCCATTAAATAAGGTAGTGGACATTAAATAAAGGGTTTGATTGGTGTGACATCCTCATAGAAGACATTGTGTTATTTTTCAGATAGACCATTTAAACCTCATGTTAAGCATGCCGACCAATGAAAGTGTTCTAAAATGATAAGGATGCCAGTCAGTTATAATGGAACAATATTACCAAGTGAGTGCTCTTAGAATTAAGGATGCCTGTCAGTTATCATGGAACAATATTATTAAGTGCTCATAGAATTAAGAATTTACAGGTAAATTGTTACTTGTGTTCTTATTGGTCAAGCTTACCTATGAATTAAAACACAAAGATGCATGACAGTGCTCCTCCTGTTCCTCCTCGCAAAAAGGAGCAGATATAGTTCCTACAACTGCGTCGATGCTCTTCTACGCTCCTTGTGTAATGGCCTGTCTCCTGGTATCTCCACCAAGCTTTTGAGACTGTACTGGGAGACACAGCAGACCTTAGTGCCATGGCCTGTGTGGATGTGCCATCCTGGAGGAGTCCCCCAAGCCTCACTGCATGAGGGTGGCATGAGGGTGGCACGAGGGTGGCATGAGGGCCAGACGTCCTCTAGTGGGACCTGTGCTCACAGCCCTGCATCGTGCAGCTCCATTGGAACAGCCTGTGATTTTCAATTGTATACTTGGATTCAGTTTGAATCCCGCTCTCAGCAATCATTTGGGGATTTTATTCTCAACAAATTACACAATGTACAGTTAAGTATTTATTTCATCCAGACACAGTGTGTGATTTAAGTGTTTCCGAAATGTTTTGACCAGTGTATTTTACGCTGCAATCTTCTCTAATATTTCACCTTTTTTCCTACTCTCTCACGTTCTCCCCTTTCCTGCTTTCTTGTTCTCTTGCTTTCTCTCTCCTGCTCTTTAGCTCTCTCTCTCCCACTCTCTCTCTCTCCCACTCTCTCTCTCTCCCACTCTCTCTCTCTCTCCAACTCTCTCTCCCACTCTCTCTCTCTCTCTCCCACTCTCTCTCTCTCTCCCACTCTCTCTCTCTCCCACTCTCTCTCTCTCCCACTCTCTCTCTCTCCCACTCTCTCTCTCTCCCACTCTTTCTCTTGCAGTCCCGTTTTCCATTCTGCATGTATAGTGCAAGTACAAAATGCTAAAGGTGTATAAACTTTATACACCTCTCTTGTTTTCTTTTTCCTTGGGCTATATTTTGGTGATTTGTCTTACATCTAGGGGTTGGACTGAGTGTCCTGATGTAGATCTACAGTAGAGTAGCAATGGTCTGGGAACGGTTTAACTAGCTTTTCCCATGCCCCCCCTATAGTCCACAACTGAAGGCTTGGGGATCTCCGGTTTATTTATTTTGTGTCATGTTTTAGAACCTTTTCCCTTCCCCTCGGATTGGGTCTCTGGGAAAACAGAAAGATTTACTTTTCCTGATTGGGTGTGTGTGTAGAGTAGGAACAGGGAATGTTGCACTACAGTAGGCACCTAGAACTAAGCTAAAACTACGTGGACCTGTGGCCCCTGCAATCTTTGCCACTTGGTACTTTCCAGAATTTTCCATTGCATTGTAAAACGTTGCCCGGGAGACGTTGGAGGGGATTGTTAACAGCTGGTTGAACTGATGCCTTGTCTACAACAGGAAGCACACATATGCTTGCTCAATATACCCAGGGTATACTACTCGGTCTCTGGAGCTCAAGAAAAGTTAGATATAGCATTTTCTATACTTTCCCAAAAACCTCCTTAATCTCGTAGAATGCCGAAAAGGCATTGGGACCAATCATTTGAATTGGCTAAGAAATAGGGAGAGTTGGGCATGTCCTGCACTTAAAATGTAGATTACCCCAAATAAATGCTTCACTTTGGATGAAGTAAGTGCCGGAATTGACAAATCACATATTAGACTCAATTCATTAAAATGTATGTGTTAATAAGGCTTGTTCCATTATAGTAGTCTGTCCCAGGCAGATATTTGGCCTAAAAAGGAATCGGAACGCTCTTTGTCTAAAATGAGAATTATCGATACACTGTTCGGGACCGTTCTGGTCCAAGTACAAACACTGCCCAGAACTACTGTGGATCGGCCTTAACTGTAGTGCATTAGTTTGTCAATTCACACATTTTGACTCAGGGATTTGGGATTTGTAAACAATGGGAAACATGAGGTGTTTAAACCACAAAATAGTTCAAAATGGCTAACTATTAGCCTTACTATCTGGGTAATGTGAATAGGACATTTTGTGTTATGGTATGTGGTAAGACAGTCTGGATGGAAGTGAAGTGTGGGAGGATAAGGCTGGTGTGTTTTTCAAACATACTGATGGGTTGGTTGAATGGAAACTGGTGGAGACTCACAACGTACATACCGACTGGAATAAACACCCAGACACACACAACATCCTTTGACACAATGACTGGAGTTAGGATTCCCTCCCACCTTCTGGAGTTAGGATTCCTTTTTTCACCAATCCGATCATCTCTGAATAATCAGAATTTGCCTGCATGTCTGGTTCTAAACCTGGTGCCTCAGTGCTAGGTGTTTTTGATAAACAGTATCTGGAAGCGGAAATTTACTCTGAAGGGAAATAGTTACAAACTAGCTCCAGCGTTTCTATGACATTTAACTGACATTTCGAAAACAATATTATTAGAGTAACTGATCAAAGACAAGTTGTCATGAATTTTACTTTATTCCCACTTCCTTCTTGATACTGTTACTAAGCCACATACGTATTTGTGATGATGGGTGTTCTGTCTCTGTTTAGTATTTAGTATAGTTTGTGTCCTTTGTCTGACTTTTCTTTTTTAAGTTCCTGTTTATGCATGCTTGCAGTAAAACTGATTTCCAGTGAACCGTGGTAAACACTGACCACCACCACTGATGATGATGACCTAACCTCATCCAAACAACCATGAAGGACGGATGTCATCCTAGAGGACAAGCTGTAACACAGGGAGAGTAGTTGAGATGCTGCTTCCATCCATAACACAAATCCCTTTCCCGAACAGAAAAACTACGAAGGACAAAGAAGCAGGGAAACCTTTGTGATTTATGCGGATATTGTGTGCACACGTTTGTATGCTTTTGTTATGAGGCTTAGAGGTAATGTAGACAACTGCTGAAATTATTCTAATCATGATATTAGTTGCATGAGGAATCACACCCTTGGGGTATAACGCAAAGTCAATACAACTGGTTGTAAATTATTTCATAATGGTTATTATTATTGCTGTGTGGTAGCGCGGTACATAAAATACTGAAAAGACTGAAAAGGCACTGTGGTGTCTTACACTTGACATTTGGGATGTCTTGGTGATTCCCGTGTGGGGAACATTTACATGTCTGGATATCAGTGGACAGTCTCCACTCGACTCGGATATCCTCTCCTCTTAACACACTCTGTTGTTATACCATATATACCCTTTGGAGTTCAATAGACATGGTTGCCATTGGTTTCCAGCCATCACAGACCAATGCAGCGGATCTTTGGTTCTGTGCTCTGCCTTCCTAACAGGAAAATTATGGGTTTGAGGAGACAATAATCTCTTCCCGCCAAGGATACTAAGGAGACGGCAACAAAGCCTGCAATTACTGCGTGATTGACCTCCATCAATAAGGAGGGTAATTTTCTTTACTCTCTCACTTTCTCTGCCAGACAGGGAAGGCAAATCAGGCAAATTAAATGATGGAAGCTCAAGCCAAGGAAAACGAATAAGAGTGAAGGAGAAAAGAAGAGGGAACAGAAGTTAAACAGGTACAGAGGAAGAAGGAGGCGACCGTCTTCTCCGGGACAGACAGCTGGGTCCCAGAGGCGTATCACTCCACAGGACCCCCTCTCTTATTAAGTGTCCCCTGGCAGGCCATTGAGTCCCTGGTAAATCCCTTTAACAGCAGAATCGACACAACTAATAGGAGGTTTGCGAAACCAAGGACTGTGACAATGCTTCAGACAGTTAAAGACAGTGTTGTGTGAGAAACCCATCTGCCTGTTTTCCAAGCCCTCCCATCATGCACCTGGCTGTCAGGCAGCTGCCGCCTGCTGCCTTGTTTCTCTTCCCTGACAGTTTGACTGTATTTGGAGATCAAATGTCCCTCTGCTGACAGTGTGTGAGCGTCCAAAACAGTCCTGTGTTCGCAGCAGAGAGGAGCATTAGAAAGGAGACCACTAAGGAAGCCCCAGAAAGCAGTTTGTTGACTGTAACTCACTCTTGACAAGATAATCGGTGATTTTGTTGTTGGGATATCCTCTTTTTGGATGTATCTTTCAAGCAGCCTGCACTGTGGGAGTTATGTTGTGAGCCAGTGTCAAAGCTTGATGTGCAGCACTGTCACTTTATTCTGTGTGTATTTATTCTGTGTGTATATATATAAATATATATATATATATATATATACAGATTGTTTTTATATATATACTTTATTTGGCATTGAATTTCAGAAGTGTCACCTCCGTTTGGTCCAGTCTTTAATATAAAGACTCAGCCAGTGGCGGAAAATGTCTTGACTGCTAGTACAGTGCCATTAGAACACTATGTACTGTATGTTATTTTACCTTTTTAATAAACATTTGTATCGGCTAGCAGACCCAGCATGCTTGGCCTACACAAGAACAATGCATGTTGAGAGCATGAGTGCATGGATAAATGAGCGCATTATAACACAAATTAAAGCATGTGGGCATCTGATTGGTCATCTGAATATTGGCCAATGGCCACTACCTTAGTTAGTAGCGACATAAACATGCCTGGTGTAATGGCTGCATCCTTTAGAAAAAATTAAACTGGGTGAATCAAGAGCAGAAATGGCATCTGCAGTCAAACTGTCGGGGGGGCTGATCCAGCCAGGGGTCAGAGGGCGATGCTCTCACTCTGACACGCCATTCTGGGCTCCTGGTTCCTCTGTTACTTGCTCTGATAATGACCCTTTGTGTTGCTAGTTGTTTGTGTGGCATCTCATTCACCCTTTGTACGTTTCAGTAACTTATCAGAAGTTCTTATCCAGATGTATAGGTTTTAGATTTTATTTGACAGTCGCGAATACATGAGAGACCCAATGCAACAGATGTGCACACCTCAAAATGTCCAGGCATTAAACTCAAGGGGAGGTGGGGAGGGACTTCAG
This sequence comes from Novumbra hubbsi, assembly GCA_016801125.1. Classification (NCBI taxonomy): domain Eukaryota; kingdom Metazoa; phylum Chordata; class Actinopteri; order Esociformes; family Umbridae; genus Novumbra; species Novumbra hubbsi. Next base: position 6,337 of record JACXGK010013038.1, read on the forward strand.
GTATGGGGGCAAGGTGAAATCTGGGTGATGATATCACATCAATGGTTTGGGGGAAACTGTCCACCTTAGACAAAATGCTGGTTTTCTATGGCGCTTAGGTTGAAGTCTTACCCTCGCAACCAGGCCACATCCGGGGAACAGTTGCCCTGTTTGTCACCTGTTGATGGGTTACACAACACTGGAATATTCAACTCCCACACACACAAACTAGGCTTTCAGGTAGTGCTCAAGGGCTGCACCTGTCCCTGTGACCTTTGACCCCCACGCACCTCCTGTGAACCCCACGTTCCCTAAAAGCCCCTGCGCCATGTTTCAGTGGATTCAAACACTCCCATGTGACAGCTGGTGTGGGAAGCCGGTTTCTGTTACAAATAGAGCGTAGGAGAGATAAATATCTGTCTAATTATCTACTACTGTGCGTGGTTGATATGTCAAATATAAAAGATCCTTCTGCAAGGCTGGGATGCAAATGAAATATTGAATCAAATGTTGAACCGGTATTATAAAGCACAGTTGTGAGGAACAGTCCAATTAATTTTCTGAATAGCTTTGCCTGATCACCAGCTGTTATGACGAGGGCTTCATGTAACTGTCCTTGGCTTCAAGTCTCGGATAGTTATTTTATGCCTCTACTTTATTATTTATAATATGAGACCATTTTTTATAATCACCTTCCCTCCTGTCTGCATTCATTTCCATGTGGCCTGATGACGTTGCGAGTTTATAGGCACTTTTAAATTCTCTCAGAAATTGTGCAGTCTGTTGTGTAATTGTTAAGAACACAAGCATGAAGACATTGACAGAAAAGCCTCTGAGGCGGTTGTGTTGTGTGTTGAGTTGTGGGTGTCTCTCTGTACACTTGGCTGAGTTTTCCAAGGCTCTTCTCAATCCCACCCCTGGTGTGTGTAACAGCCTGTAGCGCTCGGCTAACCCTCTGTCCGGCTCACCAGACATTTGGGGTTTTCCCGCCTCAATGCCCCCCCCCCTTCGGTTTCCCTTTTCCTTGGGAGAGCATTAGATGGGGGGAGCGGAGTGGATATGTGATGTTATCTCATTTTCCATAAGCGGCTCCAAGTTTCCATCTTGACTTGGTTGAGATCTTTAAGCGATGAAGACCCGTTTTTCGATAATGTTTAAGGGAAAAGCATTTCTCTCTCTTGCGGTGGCATTGCATTTTTAGCATGTGTTGAGGGATATATTAAGAGGCCTTATTTCTTGTCCATGACTTTAGATGGTTACTTTTAATGAGAAATGTAGTATCTTTCTGGAACAGTATTTGAAATCTTTTTACCCACCCTACGTATGTCTGTATGAATAATCCAGATTTCATTGCTCATACATTTTTGCGAAATTGAAGAAAAGGTCTATGTACAGTTCTTTTAATCGATAATAAAATAACCCCAATACTTTATTTTTTAACCCCTCGAATGACCTAGGTCACCTCTAGGGTCACTGATAACACTCTGGTCATTTTGAAAGCTACACGTCCTCTGACAAAGAGGATACTAATAACGGAATAGAGGAAGGCCTGCCATGTAAAGGCCTCTGACCTTAATGACGTCTCCCATTATTAAAGACATGACTGTCCCTACCAGGTACGATTGAAACCTTTTTTAATACCTTGAAAGTAATTAACAGGTCCCAGAAGGAGCCATACTAGATAGCACCTATTCTGAGTAACATGTTCCTCTGTTGGGAGAGGGGGCACGGTTTAAGCGTAGACGTCATTGGCATGGACACCTGTTAGGTCTGCCCAGCCTGTTGGGTCACATGACACCGGACACGCCCTGTTGCACATAGCAGACAAAAGGCCTCAGTTATTGTGACCCCTGGTATGCTGCAGCAACGCCTGGTATGAGCTGAGGACTCTGGGCTGCCCTGTCTGGAGTGTGTGTGTGTGTGTAGGAGGTGCTGATATATTTGTGGCAGAGTATGATGGAAGGTCTATGTGTGTGTTTCCTGCCATTGGGGAGAAGCGGTTCTGTTGTGTGAGATTTGTACATGTGTTAACAGGAATGTGCTGACAGGACCCCAACCTTCCAACCAAGACCCCCCCCCCCTTCCCCCTCAGACTCCTGTGTTCTGGGAGCTATATATACAGCTAAGGCTGGCCGTGATCACAAACACTGTCTGATTTGAATTTGATAACATAGCACATATCGAATGTCAAGGCAAGGTTGAAGAGTGTTCATATTATACGTTAGGGGACATCGTTGGGGTGTATGTGTGTGTCTCCGTCAGTGTGTGTGTGTTAGGATAGTGTGTAGCATACTGCAGGCTGAATGAGTGTAACTGTATCACATGCTGTTGAAGTGATATTTGTGGGGTAGTTTCACACCTCCTCTAACCATGTTGTTGGTTTATGCGAGGCTGTTATGTGGGGATTCATCCCAAATGTCACCTTATTCATTTACATTTTCGTCACTAACAGACAGGCTTGTGCTTTATAGTACTGAGGGAATACGTCTGTATACCTTCTCACTATACCCACTAGCCCCACCCCTTCTTGCACGTGAGAATAAAAACAATCGTCCTGGCGTGGTAACCGCCTTCCATCTGGGTTACGTTTAGTTAATAATGCATACATAAAGCCACTGTGTTCTCCTATGTCTTGGCCATATTGCCCTTTTTAGACAATTATTTATCTCTGCAATAAATGAATCGATGCAGTCCGCGTCAAACAACCACATACAGTATTTGAGGTTGTGTTGAGGTGAGGACATGGTGTTCTTAGTCTGTTATTCCACTGATTTTCACCTCCTTGTGAACAGAGACAATATTTAATTAATGATTCACCTGCATTTACCTAAACAATATTTACCTGGATTTACCTTGATAATGATTTATCTGCTTATTGATTTACCGTATTTACGTAATCAATGATTTACCTGGGTTTACTAACCAAGGTTTACCTAATCAATGTTTTACCTGACTTGATCTAATACATGATATTTCAATGACTTGACTAGATTTACCTAATCATTAATCCACATGGAATTACCCTTATGAATGATTTACCTAATCAATGCTTTGAGGTAGTGCACTGTCAGGGTAAAGTTAACTTGTTTTTGGTTGAAATAAGATGTTGGGCACATTCTCTTATGGCCGGTTTGTTTTTAAGTAAATCCATCAGAGCGAGGACATTAGCTTATCTTGGAGACTACATTATGATGCTCTTATTCCAACCTTTTGTAGCCAGATCAAGTTTTGTACAGTGGATTGAGGATTAGTTAAATAGTGATTTTGAATGATTGTAAATGGTATTTCTCTTTTTTGTTAAGGATACAGGAATGGGTGGAGGAGATGCAGAAGGATCTGGTCACACTGACGGACAAGGCCAGTGGAGTAGAGGACCTCATTCAGGTGGGATGCACAAAGACAAACGCATACAAACATCTTGTAAACTCACATTATTCCTGCACTTCCATACATCTCATGGGTAATGTATGAGATAATGTATGAGATATCTGTCTATATTTTCGATTGGCCCCAAGAATTCCTGAGGGCCGTCCAGGTTCACTCCAAACTGTGTTGCTGTCCACCTCTCTAACAAGCTTAAATGATCTGTACAATTTGTAATCAAACTTTTTTCTACATCCCAAATGACGCAATAGCCCCTGTGTAGTCCATGATGACTGACCAGGAAGTGTACAAAGATGTTCTGATAGGGACCAGGGTGCTATTTGGGAAATGCATTTTTCTTTAGCGAAGCCCAATGTAGTGTGCGGTAACATAGAAGCTATCAACTATAACACCAAATCTAGATCTTTAATAATAATCCACATTCGCAATTGTAGATTTTAAGTCATACAATATAAATGCTCTACTCTTTCTTTGTTTTTCCTGTTGCAGCCGGATAAATGTAAATTTCCTTTCATCCAAGCCTCTGGCTGCATGTCTGGTTTGTTTAGTACACAGTGGAGGAAGGGTATTGTATTTGCTTGTAAGCAGAAATAGCATGTGGAGAACATCCATCAGTGTTATTACTCATGGCATGGGTTAGCAGAACCCAGAATGCAGCCTGCAGAGCTTAGCTAAGTAAATACACACGTACAGACACACACTTGAGGAGACACAAACACACATCTGGGGACACTGGCCAATGTAGGACTAGGAATGCCCCCCTGGCTGCTAAATAATTGGCTGTTTGGCATTTGTTATTTTCCATTATTTTATTTTTCTCACTGAAACATATTCTACATAGTAAATGCTGTTTTTGAGCTCTGCTTTGATTGTTGTGTAATGTGGCATTATTTATATAGTCATTGTTTACTTTTTTATTTTTCTGACACGAAGCGGCAAGGTCATGAAACGTTAGTAAAGGTCGGTCATACAGTGGACCGGATATGTTTTTCACCCCCTGAGAAATGTTACATTTCTTTGGTAAATTTTTTAAAATAAGTATTCCGAAAATTTGACAATCGAGACCGCTTGTTTTAGTTTTTTCATGCAAATAAAGTTTAAATAAATTGTTCAGACAATTGTAGTTCAATTACGACCGTAACAGTAGCAATATCAGGATGAGTGGGTTTTACCGACCAGTAAGGTCAGAACTAAACCATTTACTCGTACCATAACCGATAAGGTTAAAACTAAATCATTTACTCATACCATAACCGATAAGGTTAAAACTAAATCGTTTACTCATACCATATCTGGTAAGGTCAGAACTAAATCATTTACTCATACCATAACCGATAAGGTTAAAACTAAATTGTTTACTCATATCATATCTGGTAAGGTCAGAACTAAACCATTTACTCATACCATAACCGTTAAGGTTAAAACTAAATTGTTTACTCATACCATATCGGGTAAGGTCACAACTAAACCATTTACTTATACCATAACCGATAAGGTTAAAACTAAATCGTTTACTCATACCATATCTGGTAAGGTCAGAACTAAATTATTTACTCATACCATAACCGTTAAGGTTAAAACTAAATTGTTTACTCATACAATATCTGGTAAGGTCAGAACTAAACCATTTACTCATAACATAACCGGTGTGGTCAGGACAAAATCATTTACTCAAAACATAACCAGTAAAGTCAGAACTAAATAATTTACACATACAATAACCGTTAAGGTTAGAGCTAAATAATTTACTCAAACCATAACCGGTAGAGTTAGAACTAAATCATTTAGTAATTTCATAACCAGTAAGGTTAGAACTGAACCATTTACTCATACCATAACAGGTAAGGATAGAACTAAACCATTTACTCATACCATAACAGGTAAGGATCGAACTAAACCATTTACTCATACCATAACCGGTAAGGATCGAACTAAACCATTTACTCATACCATAACCGGTAAGGATCGAACTAAACCATTTACTCATACCATTACCGGTAAGGATCGAACTAAACCATTTACTCATACCATAACCGGTAAGGATCGAACTAAACCATTTACTCATACCATAACCGGTAAGGATAGAACTAAATACCTTTACAGAGAATGAGGTGATGCATTCTGCGCAGGACCAAACCGATACTGTTCACACAGCAGATTGGGACATTGGTGTGTATATGATCTACTTGGGTCTGGTCTGTGTCAGTATCAGGGGACAGTAGCTTCTTCTGGAATGGTGATGGTCCTCTCCCTACATGGAGTAAAAGTCACATTCATCTGTTTTGATGAAGTGCATTTCAGTAAGTTGCAGAGAGGACTATTCTGATTGACAGCAAGGCCTGTTGTTTTTAAATAATTACATGGAAAATGGGGTTGTATGTATGTATATACCATGATCTTTTTGGTTGGTATATAGTTTTATTCTCACATTTAAATACATTTTTACTAGAGGTAAAGGTATTTAAAGTAGATAAATCTAAATGTAATCTAGTTTAATCCGAATATCTTTTTTTAACAATAGATACAAAGTCTAAAAAAGAGTAAACTTATTCAACCCACTGTATGTACTGCAGAACTGTATCATTTAGGAAATTACACTTTTGACAAAAATACTTATTATTTACATTTACATTTTTATTTTGTGAATTATAAAAGAATACATCCAAAGTCCTTGTTTCTTTTCTTATTTCTCTCTCCGATTGGTCCACTGTTTCATATGACCCTTGTTTTTCTCTCCTGATTGGTTTAGATCTTCCAGGATTATAAGAAGCACTATCGTGTGGAGTACAACAATGCCAATGGCCTGGTAGCTAACGCAGCAAAAAACATAGAGAAGCTTCTAAACAAACGCTCTGAGGCTCTCAAGGTAAGCAACAGTATCAGTACACACACACTGTAACCCACATAAAACACTAAACAATAACCAACACCTGAGGTCAATAAAAGTCCCCGGGTAGTTTGAGTATGGATCAATCCAATTTAAGTCATTGTGTTGCTGTGGTTCTTGGTGTAAATTATCCATTCAAAGTAATCAGCTCCTTTGTCATCACAATAATTGCTGTCAGGCATTAAAAATAAATGTTTGTTTTGTATTCTTACCGTTTCAAATGTTACAATGTTCACACACTCACATCTAGATATAATAGAGAGGCGAACATGCGCAACATCAAGGGGCATATTTGAACCCTGGACTGTGGTTTAAGCTGACCATGAGACAGACAGTCTGTTCATTGAGTGTTTGTGATGAGGACTCACAGAGAGATGGAGGCATGGCCCAGTCTATGTGCCTCCCATGACCACACCCTCCTTCAGGGAAGGCAATTGTCAGGGACGACGCTACACCGGAGCTGCATAGCCCCAGACAAGCCCCCTCAGGCATTGTAGCACTTTTAAGTAAAGAAATATGTAAAAGTTGATAACCGCCCCCCCCCACATATTGGTCAAGCTCCCCCTAACACCGGTGCCTCTTTGGCATACTTTTTTTGCTTTCCTGCTCTTCAGTCTTGCTTCCTCTACCACACTCTCATTATAACTCTCTGCCTGGCTGTATCAATACAACACTCATAACTCTCTGTCTGGCTGTATCAATACAACACTCATAACTCTCTGTCTGGCTGTATCAATACAACACTCATAACTCTCTGTCTGGCTGTATCAATACAACACTCATAACTCTCTGTCTGGCTGTATCAATACAACACTCATAACTCTCTGTCTAGCTGTATCAATACAACACTCATAACTTTCTATCTGGCTGTATCAATACAACACTC
>JACXGK010013040.1:0-13473 GCA_016801125.1 Novumbra hubbsi
TCTGTCATGTCCTGGATGCGGGCCCCTAGCCATCTCTGTGCTTTGGGGCTCCCATTCAGGGCATGGCACATGGAGAGGCCTCTAGCCATCTCCATGCCATTGTGGGCTCCCCAGTCAGAGCAGCTGCATTCAGTTGACTCTGATTGGGGAGCCTACTTAGGTTAGTTTTGCAGCCACACACGGTGTGGTTTATTGTTTGCTTGTCTCAACGGTTCACGGTTTGTCCTTTGTTTGATTCATTTGCAAGCGAATGCTCTACATGTTTATTGTATATCGTTTTATGTTAGTTAGACCTTTCATTTTACGTGTACAGTCCGTGTAGTTTGTTTAGTCTTGTTTTGGATTAAATATCACCTTTTCTTTCATCATAATGTCCGCGTATGGTTCTGCCGCACACCACCGTCGTGACACCCAGCCAATGCTGGAACTTCACACCAAATAAACATCACTAAGGAGACCTGAATATTGCGGTTCCCCAACACTCACCATCCAATTTGCCTAGAGCTCTGCAAGGAGGAATAAAAAAATTAAAGAGAAATGGGCGAAACTGTTTATTTTCGGCTTAAGGTTAAGTGTTAAATGATACAATTATAAACAGGGTTCAGTTTATCATTACAGTAATATTGTTTGGGGTCCCAACAAAGAGAGTGACACCTGTAATGTTTATGTGTATGTACGTTCATCTGTAATTCTGTTAGCATTTGATGAGACTAATGCCATTTTTTTGTTTCAATTGACCTTGGCTGTAAAAATAAATATGCATTCATGATCAGATGTTGGATGACATATGAACAATAACAGCTGATGATAATAATGAAGCTTGTGATGATAATGCTGAGGGGCAAGGGGAACACTTTTGTCAGTATTTACTATCTTCTCAGACAAGTGGTGGATTTAGGGTAATGCTTGCTTTTTCAGTAGAGACAATGTTCTCAAATTTGTCTGTAAGTAGGTGAGTAGATGCATTATGTATGTTCAACAGTTCTTTCAGTGTACAAATGTATATCTGTAAAATTCCAAATTGTATTTGCACTGATCGGCAGAGTATCTATAAATAGGCGGTTTGTACTGATTTCATTAATGACATTTAGCCAGTTGCTGTTTGCTGCCACGGTTTTCCTTCAAATTGTTTCATTAATCCATATGCGATTAAAGGTGCTCTGACACATTGTAATATGTCTATAATATATCTTTAGTAATAATGAAACATTTCACAGCATTTATTTACTAGAACATATTTTGGATGCATTTTGAACCAATCCCCCAGCACCAAATCTTAATCTTATCACTGGTAGTAAACTAGCAGGCATCAACGTTTAACTGAGGACAAACAGCGTCTCTGTCATAAGCTAGCTGACATCCTGGTTTAACTATGGCCACAAATCATCTCTTTTGTAAGCTAGCTGACATCACGGTTTAACTGGGGCCATACAGTATCTCTTTTGGAAGCTAGCTGACATCACAATTTAACAGGGGCTACAAAGCATCTCTTTTGTAAGCTAGCTGACATCACAGTTTAAACGGGAACACCCAGGGAGAGCTCATGGTAACACGGAGACAAGACACTCATCTTGATGAATGTCTGTCATTACTCAGCAAGAACTGGGAAAATGCAAGGACACAAAATTGTGTGTGTTTCTGTTGGGGGTGGGTGCATACAAAGACATGATGAATTTACACAGCAAGCTAAAGAGCAGCTCAAATATAATTATTATCCACTAATTGGTGTGTTGACAAATCACATCAGATATTTTCCGATCAAAAATTGTTTCAGACTGAGTTGGTTGATCAAAATCCAAGATAAAATGTACACAGCTCCAACTTGTTCAAGCGCAGACACCATAAATACGCAGTAGAAACCGGACTTTGGAAACAGGAGGCAAGTAGGTAGTTTGGCATAAAGACAGACAAGCACTCCAGCCTATCAGTGTACCCAACAGAACAGGTTGCCCAATCATACATTTTCCAGTAGAGATAGACAGCTGAGTCCTGGCAGGCATCCTTGAAGACGAAGGAACCCCTCACATTACCAATGCGCAGAAAACTACAAAGGGTCAAAACCCTCTTTTCTGCCAGCCCTGAAAGCCCTGTGAAATGTAACAACTCTCAGAACTCTCAGAATTAATAAGGCTTCCAGGTTCCACCCATTCCTGGCTGTTTTTCTGGTCCCTCTACATGATAAATATCTTCGCACAGAGCTTCTACAACCTCCCAGACATTCCCCAAATCTGGGGTAGCCCTGAACTAGCTCACCTTACTCAAATATTTTTAACTTCCTTATTACCATCGAGTCTGGGCCTAGAGGCAGATAGAGGCCATGCAGGTATATTGTCGGAGAGGCAGCTAGCTGGGCTTCAACTCTCATTAGCCAATAGGTCAGGCCTCCCTGCAGACTAAAAAGGGATATCAAACTTCACCCTTCTGAAAAGACAGCTTGTGGCATTTCCAGCACAGTTGCAGACGAGGCAGGAGACCGGTGATGGTGACTGGAAGTCTGAATGTTGAATAATTAACTTGAACTTTTTTTAGAGTCCCGGTATTCTGTCGTTTTTTTTTTTTGCTACCTTGCCAACTGCTCCGGAATTGAGGTGTAATTATCAAAGCTGCTGCACAAAAATGGTGTCAGTTGGAAGATCTTTACATTGCGGACACGTTGTTTGCCACCACCGACTGAAGGTGAGGCATGATGACTTGGTGTTTGGGGAGATATGGTGAGAGCTAAGAAAATATTTCAAGAAAAAAAAAAAAAAAAGAAGAAGAAACATTTTGAGAAAGATGAAGACATATTCAGGGTAAAAAATATAATAAGACAACAATACAAAGAGGAGCAAGGGGATATTTGACCCTGTTTCACTCATACCTAAACAATACCTTTCGACTGCCATTTTGGATCCATGCTTTCTAGCTTGCAGAATCTAAGGTTGACGGGTCCCTGAGAGGAATTGCTGATTCCAGGGGAAGACAAATCAATAGGGACAATTCTCCTGTTGCTGAATAAGGATGGGCCCTCAGTGGGCAACTCATTATTTGTTGTTCATTATGTGGCTGCAGACAAAATGGCTGCCAAAGTGACACTGATGAACGGTGGTCACGGAGGGAGGGCGAATCCCTTCGGTTGATCTCCAGAATTCAAATGTAAAGAACAATGCTATTTGGAGGATTTTCATGAAAACTTTATAAATTATATAAAGGAGAAGCATGATGCAAATAAACAGACGAAGAGCCGACAAAAGCACATTGAAGACAACAAGCCTACCATACCACATTGGAGACAAAAAAGAGAAAGTGTATTATTTAGCAGGACTCTAATTTACTAATTGAGCGGACTGAGTGGTTAAATCACTCTGGAAGTCAGAAGGACAAAGACCGTCATGATCATTTAAAATCAATGGGACTTGATTGCCTCAGTTTTCCTCCATTCTCCAATGGGTTTGTCGCTTAGCCCCATGGGAGTGAATCAGCATGTTTAGAGAGATGTGATTTGAGGTATGACTGTTCTGCCTCATCTTCACGCCCAAGCTTTAAGCTTTACGGGTCAATTAAAATTATTAAAGTTAGTGAAGGGAGAATTTTGCAGCTGATGCGGGTATTGATCGATATGTTTGCTCATTACTGTTCTCACATACTTCCCCTGACAGCAACACAACACAGCTACTGTACAGTAAATGAATGGAGATGTTTGCTCATGAAAATCCATGTGAAGTGTTGAGTATGGTTCAGTGTTGCACAACATTCATATTGTTAAATTAGATTAGGCTGATTATTACAAAAGCATCTGCAGTTTACCTTTTGAGAAGTAATTATAATAGCAAATACCTTTTGGCAGTTTGGGCATGGGGTAGAATCCGTATACGGATTCTGGTGTGGACTTACTTGTCACGACTGGCAAGACAAAACCCAGTAGACCTTATCAAATTATCTGTCTGAAAGCAGTGATTGAGGGGGATGAAGAATGGGACAGGCTATGTTATGTGACTTCATGTTGCTAAATACACTCTACATGATATTCCTTCTGTACTCCATACAAAGATGCCAGGAGAGTCTAAGACAGTGGACAGGGATTTTTGGGCTGTTGAAGTTGTGTCACACACATCCCTTAATTCCAGCCCTCTAAGCTCTCTCTCTCCCCAACCTTGTCAGTAAGTGTCCATGTAGTCTGAAACAATGTGAAGAAATATTTAAAATAAGTCAGTTTCTCTTTTGTTTTACGCGTATATCATAATATTAAACAATCCTAAAGGCATTTTCCAAGGCTCTATAAACCATTTCCTCAAGACTAAAGTACGAATGTCCATGATTCACAATTTCCCCTCTCCTAAGTTATAACCACCTCAGTTTTAAAAGGCGAGCAAGGTGTGTTTCCGGTAAATGAAATGAAAAAGGCCAAAGTAAAAGGAATGCTTTTGTCTCATTGTGGGTCCTTGAAACTGTTTAAAAACTGTTTGGTTCTTGTTATGTTGATTATTTATGTTGTTGGCGTTGTTACTGTGTGGCTATCTGTTGTTAGTGGCCACATGGTTGTATTCATTTTCCTGTCATTACTATTGTACCTGTAGCTTTGGCAATATGGTTGTAGTAACTGTCATGCTAATAAAGCTAACAGCTATTTTATAACCTGGATGAAATTCTTGAGCTTCAAGTGTATAGAACTATTTGTAGATAATAGTTCTTTATTTCCCTAGGAAATCAATAGAAAGAAACCCAGGGTCCATCTTTGTGGAGCAATGGTTTTTAATGGGACTTTAAAGGATGGAAAAGCCTTTGAAGAAAGGATTTTAGGATACTTTAATCAGCTCTACTCGTGTCCCCTTATCGTACTAGAGCAAAAACTTTACTAGATGTCTAGGCCCAGGCTAGAAAGGGTATTACTTCATACATGAGGGATTTAAATGAATGCAAGACAGAGTTCCTTCTGTGAAAATATTAGGAATCGGCTCAGCTTAAAAATCTGGTTTTGTTAGTGAAGGGCAGGTGTACCTGCCTGGCTCTGTGAATTAAAGACGGTCAGTAAGATGCCCTGAAGAACAGTGGAAGAAGTGATTAATGTGCGTAAAAGAAAAGGACAGATGAGAAAGACAAAAGGAAAGTAAAAGTCTGTGCACGCGAGAGCATTCTGATTCCATGAACCCTCAAAATTTGCATAAACCATCTCTTCCGCTCTTCCCTCGATCTCGTTTTCTCTCTCGTTTTCTCTCTCTTTCTCTCTCTCTCTTTCTCTCTCTCTCTTTGTGTCTTACCATTTCTGAGGTCATATCATTAGAAGCCATTTCCCCCAGCAGCGCAGAGGTTTGACCAGTTCAGAATAAGGTCACCCTTTGTTTCTTCACCCCAGTCATTACCCGACAAGGCGAACAGAGGTTGCTGATGATACATGCTCTGCGTGACAGGAAGTCGTCTTGACAGGAGCCTTTCCGTTGAGTGAGAAAGGTCAGTTTAGGAAATAAGAATTGCTTTCAAAATGTTTTTTCCTGCACTGGCCAGGTGCGACAGTACACCTTTAGCACTGGTGTTTAATTAAATCAGTTAGGTTTTTCAGCGAGTGATTCATGTCAGCATGTTTGCCTGACAGTGCCAACATACAAATGAGGTGACCTTTTGCCCGGCAATTACCGTGATGTCTCCTACACGTTGGGTCTGATAGACGGCTGTATATCAATGATCCCCATGCACTTTGGGAGAGCTTGAAAATTCCTGCAAGGTCTTTGTGGCTTTTTCATACCTTATTTGACAATAACGTGGGTAAACATTGGAGTTTTTGCCCGAAAGTGCGTGTGGGTGTCTGTATGTTGTTTCCGGGGCAACAAGGCTTTTCGTCTGGATCAACACTATAATTATCACCTTCTCTGAGAGACATTTTCTCCTCCCAGTCCTTCTCCAAATCCACAGGCCTGCGAAACCCACACCCCATTACACAGGACACGACACATAATTTATAGCACCCTGTTTCTGTGTGTTCGGCTGTTAACACTAAAAGCACCGACAGGTCCGACTTTCAATTGTTCCCCTTACTGACAGAAACCCATTTGACCGTGATTTCGGTTGATAACAAAGAATGAATAATTTTTCTCTGTAAGTGGTACGGGGTCGACTAGAAACCTGGGTTCAGTACGGTGATTTGTTTGATCAAATTGTGGAAAGCACCACGTTTGGCACAGACGGTACCTAGGAGAGCACGATGGTCCCTTTCTCAGGAAAGAAGTGTGAGTATTTACAGGTATGCTCATGTCCTAACCATTTATTGCTAAACCTAGCCTTATTCTAAACCTAGCCTTATTCTAAACCTAACCGGAACTCTGGCAAGCAGTTGCTTAGTTAGTTGGTTGTTTAGTAATAGTGGACTCTCAGTTACAATTATTATTTATATTGGTAAGAATTGATAATTGTCTCCCAAAAATGTATGTTAGCTTAGCTGAGCAACACTATTCATCAGGAGTTAAATTTCCCCCACTTGGGCATTTTAGGGTTAATTTAGGTGTTAAAGTTTGGAATGACTTTAGATTAGGGAATAGGTATTAATTCACTGTGCTTAATTTTAATTAACAACCTCTGTAAATAGCTGTGGATAAGTTACCAAAGTGCGAATCTGTGTCAAAATACAATTATAATGCGAAGCTCACCAGCATCACAAGACGTGTTTCTCAGATGATCGCTTTCAGGCGTGGCTGGGGTTTTCTTGCATCGTTAGCAGAACAGGGCCTCGTCCGGAGATACCATTTTGTCTGCTAGGCTGTGTCAGGTGGCCTCGCTCTACCTTATCCAGATGAGGTGAAGGATGAAGTGGAGGATGAAGAGAATGATGAGGTGGAGGATAAGGCTCAGGATGAGGTGGAGGATGAGGTGGAGGATGAAGAGAATGATGAGGTGGAGGATAAGGTGAAGGATGAGGTGGAGGATGAGGATAAGGATGAGGTGGAGGATGAAGAGAATGATGAGGTGGAGGATAAGGTGAAGGATGAGGTGGAGGATGAAAAGAATGATGAGATGGAGGATGAGGTGAAGGATGAGGTGGAGGATGAGGTGGAGGATGAAGAGAATGATGAGGTGGAGGATAAGGTGAAGGATGAGGTTGTGGATAAGGTGAAGGATGAGGTTGTGGATAAGGTGAAGGATGAGGTTGCAGATACGGTGAAGGATGAGGTTGTGGATAAGGTAAAGGATGAGGTGAGAAGGATAAGGTGAAGGATTAGGTGAAGGTTAAAGAAAATGATGGATGAGATGGAGGATGAGATGGAAGATGAGATGGAGGATGAAGTAAATGATGATGTGGAGGATGAGTTAAAGGATGAGGTGGAGGATGAGTTAAAGGATGAGGTGGAGGATGAGTTGAAGAGATGTGAGGAAAGAGAGAGTTTGAGGGAGATATATTTTGTCAAATGTCTTGCATGTAACAGCTGGAAGTTTTCTCTCTCCTCTGTCCCCTCTATCCCTCTCTTTCTATCTCTTTATCTCTCTTCTATTTCTCTCTACCTCCACCTCTCTCTCTTCAACCTCCACCCTCTCTCACTCAGTCTACATCTCGTCAACCCTCACATGTTCTCCCACAAGCCAGTCGATCAGCCAATCCTTCCGCCCCCCTCAATTCCTGTAACTGGAATTCATTCATTCTTCTTAGCAGTCACAGAAGATGCAGACCTACTCGGTTGATTTGTCCCACAGAATTCCCTCGGACCCCTTGCTGCCACAGGCCATTCCTCCACACATCACACGGTCGGCATCAAGCCGGAATTACAAGCGCCGCTGAATTAACAGAACGTTGCAGATCTGATGTCAAAGAAAATCAAAGCATTCACTCGTAGGGGTGGGTCCTTCAAGAGTGTGACACAGGCGGAGGGAATGAAACTGCTAAGGCAAAGAGAAATATGACAGAGTAGTCATGGCTGAACTAATCTGCAGATAAGAACCGAAACTCACACAGAACACACACACAAAATATCACACAAACGCCAAGGCACGCCATAGACACATTGACTGGGGAGAGTGTAATCTCACAAAGAAAGACACACATAGACACATTAATCATGGAGTGTGTAATCTCACAAAGAAATACACACATAGACACATTAACTGTGGAGAGTGTAATCTCACAGAGAGAAACACACATAGACACATTAATCATGGAGTGTGTAATCTCACAAAGAAAGACACACATAGACACATTAACTGTGGAGTGTGTAATCTCACAGAGACACACACATAGACACATTAACTGTGGAGTGTGTAATCTCACAGAGACACACACATGGACACATTCATTGTGGAGTGTGTAATCTCACAGAGACACACACATGGACACATTCATTGTGGAGTGTAAAATCTCACAGAGACACACACATGGACACATTCATTGTGGAGTGTAAAATCTCACAGAGACACACACGGACAGATTAACTGTGGAGTGTGTAATCTCACAGAGGAGAGCTGTGTTATGCCTGTGGTGACTATAGTTTTGGGGATTCGGTCACATTGTTTCCCCCTAAACAATGCAAACGAAAATGGCACTGACAAACGTGTGTGGGTCTGAGTGCAACAGACTTTGCGTGTCCCTGAGGAGCGTCTGTGTTTGGTGTGTGTGTGTGTGTGTGTGTGTGTGTGTGTGTGCGAACAGCATTTTAGACAAACGTCTGACCTCCTGGTCCCTCGGGTCATGACGGACCTTGACATTCATGACAAACCTCAACATTCATGATGGACCTCAACATTCATGACGGACCTCAACATTAATGACGGACCTTGACATTCATGCCAGACCTCAACATTCATGACGACCTTTAACATTCATGATGGACCTCAACATTCATGACGGACCTCAACATTAATGACGGACCATGACATTCATGACGGACCTCAACATTCATGACGACCTTTAACATTCATGATGGACCTCAACATTCATGACGGACCTCAACATTCATGACGGGCAGCAACATTTTGTGCGGAGTAAACAGCGGTTGTGATCCCCAAGAGCAAAAAGACATTCCTCATCCAGGGTGCCATTCTCAAAAAAACGCACCAACACAAGAAAGATGGGCCATTTCCAGGCCGGCGTGAGCCCCGGACCGGTAGGGGAGAGGGGGGCCCCAAATCAAACTGCTGCGGGCCCCCAAAAGGCTAGAGCCGGCGCTGCAACTAAGTGTGCATCTTTGGAGATGGTGATTGTCTCATCAACGTCTATTGCAAACCCACTCGCCAATAAGTATTTCTAGAAACTGGTCCTTGACGATGCCAACCAATCAGCCCTACGTGCCATCGCAGTGTCGGACAGGACACCTCGAATTATAGTCGTGTGGCCAAAAAACAGGTATCATTTTTCATCCAATTTCCTCACAGAAAATGTAAGGCAAACGTCAAATAAAGGTTATTATCTTTTTGTAGTGGCCGTCTTCCTAGTACCTCGCGGTTGAAGACCGAGAGGACAGAACACCTGTCGCTAGCGTCACAGTAACAGCGGCCAAATATAGAACTTGGCACGCTAGTAGACGTGACACCACCGTGTGCTTCTGTCTCCGGGTCGGTCGTACAGCATCCGAGCGTCTGAACGCGTTGGTGAACCATGTTGTTATCCACAGGTGAGCCCTGCAGCGTTGGGGAGGCAGGGAGAACCAATGAGGGGCCGGGGTATGGGAGGAAATTACGAACACAGTGCGATGGAGAGATGGAAAGAGAGAGGGAGAAGAGAGGAGAAGTGGAGAAGAGGAGAAGGGTTTATTCCTGGGCTACTAACCTGCCGCACTATGTACGTATGTGATATATCAGACCTCGCAGCTGTCACAATAGTAGATGTGAGATCTGTGGTCTCAAAATAACCCCAGTAGATAACGCTCACAGTCTCACACAACCCCCTCCACAGACAGAGGCAGAGAGAGGTGGGGAGAGCGAGAGAGAGCGAGAGAGAGAGAGACCATGCGTGTACAGGCATGTTATGGTCCTCCGGGGTGTAAACACCCCTCAGTGGTGAGCGCACAACTCCTCATCTCCTCCTCTCCTCCTCTAGCTCACTAAATGTGTTAAGTTCTGTCTCTTATCTCTACCTCCCTCACACCCTGCGTCTTGCTTTTTCCACATTTCTCTCTCGCTCTCTCTCTCTCATCGTGGCTTTCACCATCCATCCACAGGGTCTCTTCATCCATCCTCGGGATCATCCATCCACTTCACGGGCTATCACCATAGTGTGCAGCTCCGCATTAATCTCTTGCGTTCCCTCTGGATTTTCTCTCTCCTCTCTCCACATTTTTCTCTCTCTCCGTCTACCTCCCTCTCTGCACGAGCCGGCTGTGCTACTGTGCGTGTTCTTGAGCGAGTTTGTGTGTGTGTGTGTGGTGACGTGAGATGCTGTGACAGGCTTACGCTGAAGCCAGCCTCTCTCCCTTGCGGCTGGGGTTCTCCCTCTCTCTGCTCCACCCCCTCCCCCCTCCCCCCGCTCCTCCTCAGCCAGACGTTTCCATCAAAGCCTTCTCCTCTTCACTCGCCTGACCTCTCTCCTCTTCCCGTCTCCTGCGTTCTCCTTTTCTCCCTCATTTCCCCTCTTCTCCGGTCCCCTCTGCGCTCCTCCTACGTTCGAGACGGCGCGGACATCAGCACCAATGACCCTGTGCTCCTCATGTCTCCTGGCCAATGCTTTAGAGGTTACTGAATGGGGATGTCTCTGTTCAGACAGATGGAGCTGTGTGTGTGTCCATTTTCCCATTAACTGATATTGTCAGCTAGTATTTTGGTCTGTGAGTGCTGTTTGTTCATGTGTGTGTGTGTGTGTGTGTGGAAGCAGACTACAGCTGAAACTTCCTCCTATTGGGCCACAGACTCTTTGATTTGTGCCAGCGTTCCCGAAATCACAGCCTCCTTCCCCGGTGATTCTGTGTCTCTGCGCTCCGTTCCTCATTTCCTATTCCTGGATATCATTCATTAGCTGCTTCCTGTTGGGCTACACTTCCCCTTCTGTGTGTGTGTGTGTGCGCGTGCGTGCACACGCGTGTGCGTGTGTGTGTAAGCGTGTGGCCATGTGCTTGCTCTCTGACAGCACATTTTATTTCATTAGCTTTCCCAGCAGTCTGCTGGTTCGTTCTGCAGAGTGGCTCATCTCGACAGGGGTGTGTCAGGAAAACATGTTCCCCACCGAGTCTGCGCTCAGCCAGGGAACAGGACGCCCCGCTGTGGCTCAGTCCCAAATGGCCCCCTTCCCTTAGCCCATCATTTGCAGGTTCAGCTTACCGAGGGAACATTATTGAGGGTGTGGAGGCTAATTAGACCGTAAAGGACCCTTTTCATCGAGGGTGCTGCTTTCTTATGAGCGATGTCGAATTCCACAAATCACCTCATCGGTTTTAGTTTTTTTTAGACATACGTTTGGACAGGCGTCCTTTTTGCACAACCCATACATTTGTTTACGTCGGATTTCCAGGCTGGACATGTGAAAGATCTTTCACTTCTCCACTTTTGCAATGTACACAAACGCTTCCCATGGTAATTGAGCATTTTCTGTGAATTGAGACTTGGGGTGGGGGGGGGGTAGATATAAGAGATAATTTGACAGAAAGGATGTGCGTGTAAACTTTTATTAAAAAGTAATAACAATAATCATAATTAATTCAACTTCTATAGCCCTTTTCATTATAGAAAATACATTTTCTATAGTTTCATTTCAATGTTACTATATCTGGCTTTATAGTTTATGAATCAGGCTGAAATCAGATGAATAAAATATTGTATGCACTCAAACAGGGCATCACCATTTGGACGACACACAAAACCCATCTTCAAACTCACATGTCACAATGTAAAGTACCAGCCATCGCATTGCATTTCGTGCAAGGTGACACCCTTTATGTAATATGCCAGAGAGAATTTGGCAGTGAGTTTAGAAAATAGAATTCCAAACTGTAATTTATTAATCATTTGGAAATAAAAAAAAATTAACATCCTCTTTTGGGACATAATCAATATGAGCATAACCAATGAAATTACATTTGTAAGGAAGTGGTTTTGACGCTATACAGTGATTGAAGATTGTTGTCCTGCCCTGATACTTTCTAGAGACCCCTGAAAAGCTCAAGCAAGGTTCCAGACCGGAGAATGCATGCAGGTAATAATTCTGGTCTAGACCTCACGATTCGGTGCGCTGCCTGATAAGAACCAAAACAGCATCATGTGTTCTTCGGAAGACACATATGTCGACATTGTCAGTCCCGAGTCTGCTGGGAAATGCTGCCAGGGCCTTGACTGTAAAAGGAATATACAAAGTATTGGGGAGAAACGCAGGATTGAAATGTACAAAATGTGAAAGTGCATTGGGCATGTGAGCAAGCTGTTTGAGATTCTCCACAGGTTATAGGGAAAATTAAGGTCTCCACAGATCTGGAACCATTGATTGTGTTTTCTATGATTACATAAAAAAATGCTTTCACAGTAACAGTAATCTAAATGTGCATACGGTTTCTATAGTTTATACATTTTTAGACGTTACAGTACATTTTAAGGTGATGTATTCCATGCAAAACGTTTAATCAGTATCTAAGATATCTGTAAAATGGGTTAGGCCTGGTTGAAACTCTAGGAGACTGGATAGCTGTACATACATCAACTCTCCAGTAGGGTGTGCTGCCCAGCCTACGTTTTTTTCTGATATACCATTAAGAATCTCAAGCTTTGTCAGTGGTAAAAATTCAACATGTTACAGATAAGATTTGCCTCTAATATTGGTTGCGACAATAGTTTTAGTTCTGTTGCTGTTTGAAATTAGATGAGAGGAGGAGTACTGTTTTCTGAATTTGTGGGTCAAAAATGGAACGTTAAGATGTTGTAAAAACGTAGATAAAGAGTGTGTGACAGGTTGGGAGGAAACACACGCAAGACACAAATAAATAAGAACACAATCAATCTTCCTTTTTTCTATCATGCTTTATCAACTCTGCCCCCCCCCCCCCCGGCCTCTCTCTCACGTACACACGCACACACACAGAATGCAGGAATTCATTATCATGCTGCTGATTTATGTGGGGTTCTTGTCAGTGCATAATTACCAGTTGAGGATTGTTTATGATGGCTTGGCACCAGGAATGGAAAGCATATGGAAAACAGCCTTGGTTGTTACCGAGGGAAACACAGAAGCAGGAGCAGGCAGGGAAATAATTAGTGGACACAGTTTAGGAGCGTAGGGCGAGGAAAGACGATGCGGGTGGAGGACGGGTGGAGCTAGAGGAGTTTGACAGTGCGGACGATGAGGCACCTTCCTGTTTGTTGGTCTGTGTTGGCGGTGGTGTGTCTGAGGGGTATATGTATGCCAGGTGTGTGTCAATGTGCAAAGGTGTGCATCATCAAGTAGCTCACCATTCACTCGGCTTACTTTCACACACACGCTTTCACTGCTACACATGGGCTACTCTCTCACTGCTACACATGGGCTACTCTCTCACTGCTACACATGGGCTACTCTCTCACTGCTACACATGGGCTACTCTCTCACTGCTACACATGGGCTAC
>JACXGK010013041.1:0-13674 GCA_016801125.1 Novumbra hubbsi
CCCCCCCCCCCCCCCCCCCCCCCCCCCCCCCCCCCCCCCCCCCCCCCCCCCACCTCCCTCTCACACACTTCCTGCTCTTTGCCCAGCCAGACGGTCATAATTAACAGGGAAAACGATAGTCCCCCTGGCTCTCTGGACCTCGGTACACACACGGCCCTGTGTGTGTGTGTGTGTGTGTGTGTGAGTGTGTGTGCTGTTCATAAACGCAGGTCTCTGTTTCCTGATACCTCCAGACTTGGCCTGCGCTCTCACTCGGCTCAATACGTCTTTATGTTCAGCAGTAAAGCATGATCTCACCTATTCCAAAAAACACATTAAATCATTTACACAGTCTCCAGATCAGAGCAGATACACAACGGGGGCCACATGAATGCACACACACACACACACTGCACACAA
The DNA here is from genome assembly GCA_016801125.1 of Novumbra hubbsi. Taxonomy (NCBI): domain Eukaryota; kingdom Metazoa; phylum Chordata; class Actinopteri; order Esociformes; family Umbridae; genus Novumbra; species Novumbra hubbsi. Next base: position 400 of record JACXGK010013041.1, read on the forward strand.
CCTTTTGGGGACCAACAATTTTTTTCACATCAAAATTAAATTTTTCTAGCCCTAAACCTAACTGCCCTGATCCTAAATTTGACTTTGTTTATGAGGCCTGGCAAAACATCTATCCTTTACTATACTGGTGAGGTCCACACATACATTGCATCACACACACATGCACACACACACACAGTGAGGCCCGGCTCAGAGATAGAATAATGAAAGCTCAGGAAATGAGCCGTCCCTGAGGACTGACTCAGGGTGTGTGTCACTGAGTTTACCATGTAAGGGGACAGAGACATCCCAAAAATGGTGCTTAAAACACAAACAGTTAACGTGAATATTTTAACTTTTGCCATTTTGAAAAAAAAAACATTTGGCGTAGGTTTTAGATTCAGGGCAAAACTATTAATAATATTAGGAGAATCAACTTTGGTCCCCCATTAAGATAGCCACGTAAACGTGTGTGTGTGTGTTGGTTTTGTGTGTTTAGGTGAAAGAGCAGGCCTTCATTAGTGACGGATCAACATACTTCCAGCTTGTTATCTGTGCATAATTCCTGATTTGGTCCCCAAATACACACATTGGCTAAACCTAGTCGAGGATAACAATGTCTCTAGTCGAGGATGACGTATCTCCTCTGAGCTTGATTCTTTTTAGTCCAGGACTAGTACTTAATCCGTGTCCCACTGTTAATGTGTATATCTGAGGACCCAATACCCATGCATGTGTGTTACAGTGTGCAGTCATACATTACCGCGTGTATGTGTGTGTGCGTGTGTGTTAGGGATTCATTCAGGGTTTGGGCCACAGCATGGAAGTGACACAGCTGCTAAGGTCAGCGAGAGACCTAGTGGGGGGGTCGTTGTCATGGTATCCAGTCTATAACAGAGTAACAGACTCAGCTAGGACTGGAGAGAGAGTGGGTTGTGTAGGAGAACCTCACACCCAACACTGACCCACACACTTTCCATACTACTCACCTGGCATCCTGACACCTAGTGTGATTCCGTATTTGTTTTCCATCTGGGTACTTGACCGGATCTTGCCACGGGCATCGGTAAACCATCTCCAGATCCGGCAGATACAGTCCCGAGCTGTAGAGTCTGGAATTCATCGTGTTCCTCAACCCCGAGCAACTTGTTCCCATCTGCGTCTACATCACCTACATCGCCTACATCGCCAGCATTCCGCTACACAAGACAGACCAGTTTCCCCACTGTCCTTCCCCTGAGCTTGTCCCTCCCTCTCTATCAGTCTAATAACGGCCTTTCGTAACGATCTACATGACAATCTGTGTCTGGCTCGTTAATGAGGGTCCATGGTTAGGAGGGGATGGGTAGTGGGGGGGGTCTAGTGGAAGACAAACCAGTCGAAGGGGAGCATTGCATGCTGGGACAGCAGCCCGCTGAGAGAGGGGCATTCTGGGAGGTGGTCTCCTGCGGGCGGGGCCTCTGGGGGCAGCAGTATGGTTAATGGGCCTTTCATGACCAGGCTCCCAAGCCTTTTGTCCAGGCCTGATTCAGCCTGGGTAGAATAGAGAGGACGGCACAACCTGGGGGGGGTGTTGGAATGGTTGAGATTTTGTTTGGGACTCTCTCCCTCTCTCTCCCTCTCTCTCCCTTTCTCTCTCTCTCCCTCTCTCTCTCTCTCTCTCTCTCTATCTATCTATCTGTTCCTGTTGACCACACTGCAGTGTGTGACAACCACCTAGAAGAACAACAGCAAAGTACTGGCATCCAAACAGCAGCATGGGGAAAATACCTAGAATGCCTCTACAGAACATGCCTGACCGCCTGACCGTCTGACCGCCTGACCGTCTGACCGCCTGACCGTCTGACCGTCTGACCATCTGGCTGCCTGACCATCTGAGCGCCTGACCACCTGACCGTCTGACCGCCTGACCGCGTGTGTCAATTAGTGAACATGTACAATTAGGGCCGCTGTTTAGAGTTGGTCTTAAAGTATACGCCTGCTTCCTTCGTCAGCCGACAGTCTGTAGTGTCTTCGGAAGACATAGCGACCTGGTGGATGTGATCTTTCTGGAGGTGGCAGACCAGCTTTAACACACACACACAACCCAGTACCTCCCAAGACGCACGCCACACACACACACACACACTTCACACACTTTCATCAGAACAAGAGCAACGGTGGTCACAGACACCGGCGTGGCTTTGTGTGCCCCCCCCCCACACACACACGCTGGGTTCTCCAGGTAGAAGGTGGGAGTTTCTCAATTCTGCTAGGGGACTAGGTTGCCAGATTCCCATCAAACCCCATCCCCCCGCCAGGTTCTGGATCTAGTCAGAACAGTCAGTTATTAATGAACTGGTCAGGAGCGGCTCAATCTGAGCCTGTCATTTCAAAGTGCGGTAATTGAGGTGAAGCAAAGAATTCCATTGGTGTGTGCTGCGCTTGGGTTCTTTGCTGTGATTACTTTGGTATGAGGGAGAGGGTGTGCAATGCCTCTGACTGAGTTGTTCCTTGTACACAACGCCACAGCTGGGCCAGAGAATCCTGCAGGCTACAATGGATGGGGGTCAATACAAACTCTGTGGGGACTAAAGCATACCAAATCAGGGGGACACAAGTCTACTGGAGGAGGGGGAGGGGGCGTTTGTTTTTCTCCCTCGCCGGATAACTTTTAGAGGGCTAGTTTTTAAACACCTTTAGCACAGGTACATACATGCGTTATAACAACGCATGCCATCGTTAAGCATGGCGGTGAGTTCCACTGCTCGGTGATATTACAGTCCGGTCCTTGGGGGAACTAGAAGGCTTTACCAAACTGAGATTTGGGAACGAGCCCCTATTGTTCTGATCCCTCCCCTTCTTGGGAAGTGGGAGGACCCGAAAAGGCGTCGCAAAAGAGCGAATTGTTTGAGAGCTCAGTCATCCAAAAACGGCCTTTCAATGTGAAAACTTGGGGAGCCGAAGAAAATGTCGGTGGCATCGCAGTAAATTACTAAAGCAGAAGCGCTTTAGAGGGAAAAGAAGAAGTGAAGGTTTTTCCCCCCCGGATTTTACTGAATTAAGAAGCTGAGAAAGAGATCGAGTGGTCTCTAGGAGTGACTACCAAATACAGCACGTTTTGGTAAGTTTTTCTCTCTGCTTATGATCCATGTTTTGCTTTACTACGTGAAGTAATAACACACGCTTTACAAGTTAAATTATGACTCTCTCTAGGTTATAAATATATTCTCGATGTATAATGTTTTAGCCACGTACATGCGTTCATAAATCGTGTAAGTTCAGTGCTTTTCAGGGCTTTTACGGGGATGCGTGTACCACGATAACTGTGTGTGCACCGATTGTTTTCTTTCCACGACTTTATTTTATTCAACCACATTACTGGCAAAATCTAAAGAAGCGAAGTTTGTGCCTAATATTGACAATATGGAACGAAACGGCAGTAAAAACAAGCATTTGGAAATGTTCTCTTTGAAAGTAAATTGAATATAGTTTTGGGACGTGAGTGATGGGGGTAGTAACTTTTGGCTGAGCGACCATTTCTGCTTTCAGATTTCAGAATTGCATCCTTTTTTTGCTCATTTACGTCACCGTGTTTTTGATATTTGAGTTTAAATGCGTTTTTATTACACTCGTGATATAACTTTGTATGATGTGCGGTTAAAAAGCTTGGTATTCGTGCAAAAAGTGTGTGGAGGTTTTGTTTGCAGGCCTCAGCCCGTAGTCGTTCCCATTGAGGAAAGTAACAGAAAACAGACAGACTGGCGCTGCCGAAGTTCCTCCGCATATCAACGTTTCATTGCCTGAACTACATGTTGTTTATTTGCTTACTTTACTATAAAACATGTTTTATTTTATGACAGAAAGCTTGAACACCATTAGTTGTGTGTGTGTGTTTTTAAAATAACCAATTCCTCTAAACCAAACTTCTAGTGTGCCAGAATAACCTAATTACCAGAAATTGACAGCTGGGCAACTCTTCTGAACCATCAATGCGGTGGAATGCCTGAATGTCTTTTAGCTTTGAGCTGTCAAGAACGTCTCTCAATGCTTCTCATATCACCCCCTCGCAGAGGAATGATTTAATGAGAAAATGTTTTTCCCCTAATCCAATGGCGCTAATGAGCTCTTGGCGAGTCCTAGCCTGGGTGTCAGTCTCACTGGGGGTTAGCGGGGGGAATGGAGAGGTTTTAGAGAACAGCCGAAGAGGTTCGGGTTTCAGACCTCCAGGTGTCGTTTTGTTTTTTGAATTGCATTTTGGCCGACTGACTCGCGTAGAAAACCCACCACAATTAAACTGACACGCCGGAGAAGAGAATTTGTTTTACCCCAATCAATCCTGTCAGTAAGATTCTAATCTGTCTTCGATTCAACTAAATAAGAGTATTGATTTTTAAGAGGCCATGCTTGTCTTCAGCTGGTTCCTGGGCCCCTGGTCGAGTATAAGGAACCTCTTATTTGGTAGCTCTGTTCTTGTAGTTTGTTGTCGATCATCAGCGGTCAGGTGGGTCAAAGCGACGTTCTAATTGATTCCAGTCTGATTATCTGCAAGGCTTTCTAGTGATTTCCCCGTCTTCTGACCTTATTTGGTTGCGCAGTTATGGGCGCCATTAGCTATGCACCGATGAACGCACAGATTCTGCTGTTCCATTTCCATGCCAGACCAACATTAACTATTCGTTACCGGGTAACCACCATTCTTTATCTGGTAACATCAGATTTCAAGTCCAGATGTTAAAGAATAGGTCTGCTTTGTAAAGACACCAGGCCACCAGTTTTATTTGTATCGAAAACAGGTGTAGACCAACAGAACAATTGCTAGAATTCTCCCATAGTGCAACGTTTTAACAAGGTAAGAGGAATTCAAGTTGCCTTTATAAACAGTTTTAAAATAGGTGGCGGTTAAAGCGCTGTGAGTTTTTAAACGCAAACGATGGGCCCTTATTCTTGTAGCCTAATAGGTGTTTGTTTGGTTCACTCCACAGATATGTCTCGTTTTTTTCCCCATGGATAGTTTGGTTCTAGCTTTTTGTTTTGACAATGATTCAGTGATTGATCTCTTCTTTCTTGCCTTTTGTTTTTAATAGTTCTTGTTCAGGACTCTAACTTTGGGCAGGATTGCTCTTGCATTTGCGTTGTTCTGGCTTTGAGTTCACGGGTAATGCGTACTCTGCCTAGGTTTTGGTGGCTGTGTTTTGTTTTTGTTCTGATGCCATGGTTTTATTGGCACAGAGTCCGTGGATAGTTCTGGATCTAGCTATGACCCTGGGTGGAGAGGTATTTCGATCTTATTCTTGCCGTGGGACTTTTCGACTGTGTCCAACCTTTGGCTAAGACTATGGAAAGGCTTACTGTTTTTTTTAGAGGGCGTAACATTTATGTTAATTGACAAGCGCAGAGCAAAACCTGAGGGTATGCTTTGATCTGTACCTCAGCGGGTACGTTCCTGCAGTCATAACAGCCTGCAGGCAGCTGTCTGCGGGCCTCGCTGTTTGTGTGGGCATGACGGGTCTCCAATCAGGATTATCTCTTCGCACAGGAATGTGCAGCTTGTCACTCTTGTCTTAAACAGGCCCCTCTTAAGATCACCTGCATGTTCCCCTACAAGTCAAATCAGAGCCGGCCGGGTTGTGTGTCGGCCAGTATTCGTTGTGGTAGGGGTGTGTGTGTGTCGGGATCCGTAAGGGGTGTGTATCTGTCGTAGCACACAGTATTACACATCATGTTAATCGCATAATATTGTTCTAATATGATTACACACATAGTCGACTATGGAGGTCCGGTTGCTGCAGCTTTGATCCCCGATCTGATACTTGATAGTTTTCCATTAAAGCCTTGGGGCTGTGGGGGTCAGGGGGTTGGGTTGCTCCTGTCCTGGGGGGCTTTAGGTGTCCAGTCACAGGGAAAGGCACCTTGGAGCAGCAGGTGGCCAGGGTCCAGTGTCCTCCCCCTGGGGCTCTAAGCTTGCCTCCCCCCCGTCCTCGCCCAACCATACACACCGCCCTAGCCTTCCACAGCCTCTCCCATACTGGATGACACGGTGAAGGGATGCTGGAGGAGGGCGAGAGGGGCGGAGGCTGTATGGGCCCGGGAGTGACGGAGGACGAGTTGGGGAGAAATGGATGAGATATGAAGTGGGGTGCCGTTCACGGAGGAGTGACCCCTCCGCAGGTCGGCGTAGTTTGGGTGGTGTAGATGTGGGCCGGAAACGTCTCCTTGCCAGGGGGCACTCAGCCGACCGAGTGCCAACCAAGTACTCTCCGTTGTGTTTGAATAAAGGCCTGTTGGACTGCTTGCTCTGTGTGCTGCCCCCGTCTGTGTGTGTGTGTGTGTAGCTGGCATGCTGTTGTTAGATCAATGATAAACTCCAGACACTAGTTCGTAAGCAGAGTGTGTATGCAGACAAACAGCCCTGTGTGTGCCGAGTAGATATTTGTTCAAAGATTAGGAAGCGTTAAACGAGCCAGGAGCGACGCAGCCGTCCCCTTACAGGCCACTCAACACAGTGGTAGCAGATGGCACAGCCACTCAACACCGGGGAGGCAGACGGCACAGCCACTCAACACCGGGGAGGCAGGCGGCACAGCCACTCAACACTGGGGAGGCAGACGGCACAGCCACTCAACACTGGGGAGGCAGACGGCACAGCCACTCAACACTGGGGAGGCAGACGGCACAGCCACTCAACACCGGGGAGGCAGACGGCACAGCCACTCAACACAGAGGAGGCAGACGGCAATGCCACTCAACACTGGGCAGACATCCACTACCCTTCTCACTCTTTCTTTTTTAGATTTCCCCCTCAAACCCCCCCCCCCCCCCCTGTCTCTAACACACACACACAATATTTTCGTTCCCAGAGATTTGTTACCCAGCCACCCTTCCCTGTCGTCTTGTGCCAATGTGTTATGACTGAGTTATGAGTGAATGATCCCACTCTCTCTCTGGGACTTCTGGGAATGTTCCGGTTGTTTAAGACAGGCACTGGAATGTCTGCTCTGGAGAGGGACCAACCGATGTCTTGCTCTTCAGTTACGCTCAGGGTTGTTTTTCATTGGTTATTATTGGCCTCCGGTTGAGCAGTGGCTTTCTCTCTGTAGTTGTGTGTTATCGTCTGGTGTAGTGATGTTCTCGTAGCGGTAGGAAGGAAGGTCATTTTGAATTTGGTAATACCACCCAAAGCTGAGGGCATCAACAAGGAACGTTGGTCTTTTCTATATCTTTGAGTGGTTCCTGGTCTGAGATGTTCTGGGATAATACCAGCAGTCTGTTTCATTTCCACATCCACTGTCCTGAGAGCTGGAACTTCTAGGGATAGGTTTTTGTCCTGGCGTGATCTGGACCGTCAGATTACCACAGCTTCAGCATCTGTTGGCGCTGGCTCAGGTTCTGGGTGTTTGCATGTCGCCCCTTTAGTCCGGAATAATGTGTTTTTAGTTTGAGTGACAGAACACAGAACTCCTCAGGCCGCAATTGTCTGCCTACCTGTCTGTCTGCCAATCCGCCTGTCTGTCTCTTTGCCTGTCTGTCACACGCCCATGGCGGTAATCCAGCCTCTGACACTTAAAGCTCCCTTTGAAATGAGCCCCCTCCAGCTGTTCCTGTGGTGGTTGGGGCCTAAGGCAACGTAGTCACACACACACACACACACACACAAAGGGTCTTACACAATCCTGAGCTTTATTTCTATGTCATAAACATTCTAGTTGGTCTGTATTCCATATCTCTGTGTCTCCTCCATTCTCTGTCCTCCCTCCCCTTTCCATGTTTATGTTCCTTATATATCCATATATCTTCCCTGTACACCCCCCCCCCCCCAGAGGGAGCAGCATGTGGAGGCGCAGGCAGGAGGGTGGGCTGAGCCAGGCAGAGCTCTCCCCTCCCGGCTGAATAATAGGGAGAAATTGCTCTTGATTTATAATTGGTTCCATTCACTCTGATGTATGGAGCAGCCAGAGGAGCTCGGGGCCCCTTCCGCTCCCCCACCCTCCTCCAGTGCAGCCCGGGAACAGCTCACAGGGATCAGGCTCTATGGTGATACTGGGTAGGACGTGGCGGGCTGTATCCTCATGGCGGGCTGACCTATCATGGCGGGCTGTATCCTCATGGCTAGGTGTCTTCTCATGGCGGGCTGACTTCTCGTGGAGTACGAGACTGATTTTTGTATTGGAATGTCTATCATGTACTTAGCCACACGTCAACAATTCCTGTGGTTGGAAAAAGGAAAGAAGTATGAAGATACTAAGTATGCTTATTTTCAACCCCGTGACCAGTAGTTCAGTTTCTTTGCACCCGCCTCCTTCCGTTGGGGGTTCTGGGTGATGAGGTGCAGGAAGAAGCTTATTATGGCTTATTATACTTCATATAGGATCCCTTTTGTGTGACATCTGGACCCAGACTGGTTAAATTTAAGCCACCAAATGTCTTTTGGTACAAGCCAATGTTAATACTACTGTTATGTAAGTTTTAATGTAATTACAAGGAACGTATCTCTATCTATCATATAGAAGAAATGAAAGAAAGAAAGGATGCCTTATTTGACATAATCATTTACATAATGTTTCAGACACGTGACCTCAGAGATAAGACCATTAAGGCACAAAAATGTTAGCCATTTGAATGTTCTGTCCACTGTCAAACTGAATACAAAAATATTGAAGCCTTACATTAGAGATTTAAAATGTAGTTCTTGCTTTTTGTTTTCATGCAATTTGACCGTGCCCGTTTTTAGAAGTTCGTCAGAAATCCCTGAGGCGTCACGAGTAAGCCTTAGGAATTCTGTAGATAAAGTCAGAAATCAGAATTTCGTCCTTTTCCGCAGTGATCTAGGCTAACTGCTGCCGAAACAACCAGAACATGTTCCCTTGCATAAACTTTCAGATACAGCAACAACTTTGGCTATGAAGAGTAGAGGATTTAGACATGAGAAGAATTCAGCCAAATCTACAGTTCACCTAATGTTTTTTGCTGTGGTCATTAAGTAGCTTACAAAATACACTTCTCTTCACTCTGCAAAGAAAGTACTCCCTACAGAAGTACAATGCTCTGCAATTGAAAGCATTGGCTTTGTAGTGGGATTTGCCCAGGGTTCCAATATAAAAGCATAGCAGTGTGAATATTCCTTTATACAATTTGGGAAAAAATATTGTAATGTAAAAAAAGCATTAAATTGGTCTCAGTTATGGCTTCCCAGAAACGGACTGTTTCCTTGGAAAGACCTAAAACAAACACACTCTCACATGCACACCGTATTAAAGTGTAATTATGCTTTCGATTTTTACTACCGTATTTTATTCAATCACGGTTTAAGTTGTTTCAGTCGTGGCAAGGCGAAGGCGTTGTTCTCAGGTCGTTACGATTCGACGAGTATCTCTACTCCGCATCCAGGCTCCTCCCTCCTCTATAAACCACGTACGTCTGTGGAGGAAGTCATGTCTGTGGAGGAAGTCATGTCTGTGGAGGAAGTCATGTCTGTGGAGGAAGTCATGTCTGTGGAGGAAGTCATGTCTGTGGAGGAAGTCATGTCTGTGGAGGAAGTCATGCCCAGAGGGCTGCTGGGTAGGTGGTGGTAGCTACGGCTCCCGCCCACGGTGCCAGTTCCCATGGGCCAGGACACAACGCGGGCATCCGTCCAGCGCCCACCAGTGCCGGGGTGGGGGGGGGGGGGAATGCGGGCGCGACCACTTGTGTTAGTTAGCCATGGCGCTATAAAATTAATCAGCGCTCATTGGTTAATTGTGTCTCGTTATATATAAATTATGCAAATGCAACAGGGCCTGGTTGATTAGAGCTCCCCTCCGGGCTTGGCCTTGATCTCCTCTGTTAATCCCCGAGACGGCCTGGTGCTTGTTAGCAACGATGGAATGATGGGGGGGCTCATTAATACTTGGTGAAGGGGGTGTGTGTGTCTGGGGGGGCTCTAACTCCTTGGATGCTGCTCTTGATGTGTTATTTCTAGGGCATCCGCGTGGTGGATGCCTGGGTCCTCGGCCCTGCCAGGGAGGGGTATCCTCTGCCAACCTCGCCACCTCGGCAGGGTTGCCAACGGGGGTGGTAGTGTTATGCCACCTTGGGGGTAGCCGACACCCAGAGGGTCCACGGGAGGAGGTTTGGGGAGAAGGGGGGCGTTTTTATAGTTCCGCAAGGCTTTATTGGTGGAAATCGCCACGGAGACAAACGAAGACTAGACATGGAGCGGGAATTGAACCTTGGTGTCCGAACGGCGCAGCAGTCATTGCATTCAGCCGGCGGTGCGAGCGTCTCTGGATGGGGTCAGATGCCGGTCCGGCAAGACCCTCCGCCTGACTTACTGATTACCGGCTTCTAACGTCCCTGATCATCCGGGTTGGTTCACTGAAACCCTGACGTGCCAGGAGCCACCCAGGTCCGGTCTCACTTCTGTCCCCGTCTCTCTGAGAAGTGAAGCCTGATCTCCCTGGACTCCCTGAACCACGTGTTGTCTGCATGTTTCATTTCAACGTCATCGGTTCTGTTGACGCAGGAGGTCAGAGAGGATCGCGACTGTGTTCACTAGATACGGGCCTGGCAAAAGTATTGGGAGTCAGGAGTGTCTGGGTCCCGTGGGGCTATTGGGTCATTTGGGTCCAATGAGGCTAATGGGTCATTTGTGTCCCGTGGGGCTAATGGGTCATTTGGGTCCCTTGAGGCTGATGGGTCATTTGGGTCCCTTGAGGCTGATGGGTCATTTGGGTCCCTTGAGGCTAATGGGTCATTTGGGTCCCGTGAGGCTGATGGGTCATTTGGGTCCCTTGAGGCTGATGGGTCATTTGGGTCCCTTGAGGCTGATGGGTCATTTGGGTCCCTTGAGGCTGATGGGTCATTTGGGTACAGTAAATGCTTTTAAAGCTACAGTCTGGGATTCCAAAAGCGCCAAAAGCCGTGGTGGTTGCATCCTAACCACCTCTTCCCCTCGTCCCTTGCCTCACTAAAGGGCCAGCAACCACATGGACTGAGAGACGGGGATATGTAGTACACATGTTAATGATGCTCTCTTTCACTCACACACACACGCACACACACACACACTCACTCTCAGGACAAGACCCTCTCTCCTCCAGCTCTCCTGCCAGTTCACATCTTCCCTGTTGGTTTGAACCCTGTTTTGCTTCCTCAGTCCACCGCCCTCCAACCCTAAGGCCCTTCCCCTAGCAGCCACACACACACACACACACAGCTTCACTCCTCCATTGAGCGGGTCCCATCATCAGCTCTTCCCGGGGCCCTTCAGAGTAGCGTCTCCCCTTTCTGTGGGGTTCTGCGGGGCCTTTGTCCGCTGGCCCGGCTCACTGCTTTACAATGACTCTCTACTCTATCAACGTGCGTTCTGCCTGTTAACGTCGCCAGGGGCAACCGGCCTCCCGCATGGCAGCTATGCAGCGAGGCATTGTGGGCCGGCGGGCCCGAGCGGAGCAGTTGAACCCAGCACTCCTCACACTTGACACCGCATGTGTTTATCTAAAGGGGGGCCATTGTGATGTTTGGATGGATGGGGTGTGTGGGGTGTGTGTGTGTGTGTGTGGGGGGGGGGTAAAAGGACGTAAAACGGTGTGTAGAGAGAGAGAGGGTGTATGAGAGCAGGGATGATTAATATTCAACAGCTCAGGACCCCCCCCCCCCCTCACCCCGTGTCCTCTCCATGCCAGAAAGCAGATGGAATGTGAACGCTTAGGGAGGAGCTCTGGCTGGGTTTTATCCAATTAGCAGGCCTGTCAGAGTGAATTTATCCTGGGAGGGTCAGGGGGGCAATGGGGCCCCGCGAAACCTGCTGCATCACAGCCACAGTGAGGCTCACTATCTCAGTAGACTCACAGGTCACATTCACCTCTCACTATCTCAGTAGACTCACAGGTCACATTCAACTCCCACTATCTCAGTAGACTCACAGGTCACATTCAACTCCCACTATCTCAGTAGACTCACAGGTCACATTCACCTCTCACTATCTCAGTAGACTTACAGGTCAAATTCAACTCCCACTATCTCAGTAGACTCACAGGTCACATTCAACTCCCACTATCTCAGTAGACTCGCAGGTCACATTCACCTCTCACTATCTCAGTAGACTCACAGGTCACATTCAACTCCCACTATCTCAGTAGACTTACAGGTCACATTCACCTCTCACTATCTCAGTAGACTCACAGGTCACATTCAACTCCCACTATCTCAGTAGACTTACAGGTCACATTCAACTCCAACTATCTCAGTAGACTCACAGGTCACATTCAACTCCCACTATCTCAGTAGACTTACAGGTCACATTCAACTCCAACTATCTCAGTAGACTCACAGGTCACATTCACCTCTCACTATCTCAGTAGACTCACAGATCACATTCACCTCTCACTATCTCAGTAAACTCACAGACCTCCTTCGCCCGTCACCATTTTAGGAAACAAAATAAAACACACAGATGTTGAAGCCCATATCAATCCATAGAATACACACACATCCTGTCTGTTGTTGACATTTATTTGAAGGTTGATCAGCATGTTATGTTGATCAACACAGTCTTTATGCTCCAGCCCAACACAGTCTATAAGCTCACCCAGCCCCACACACCGTGTATATATACCCACCCAGCCCAACACAGTCTATAGGCTCACCCAGCCTCAAACACAGTATACATACCCATCTATCACAACACAGTATATAGACTCTCCCAACCCAGCACAGTTTATTTACCCACAGTCTATAGACCCACCCAGCCCAACACACAATCTATGGACTCCCCCACCCCAACACATATTATCCAATCACTCAAAAGCATGTTTACGTATTTTTGTACCGTAGGGCCACATGTACAAAGCTGTTCTACTATGCTGTTCTACATAGCTGTTCGACTGTTCTACATGTACATAGCTGTTCTACTATGCTGTTCTACATAGCTGTTCTACTGTTCTACATGTACATAGCTGTTCTACTATGCTGTTCTACATAGCTGTTCGACTGTTCTACATGTACATAGCTGTTCTACTATGCTGTTCTACATAGCTGTTCGACTGTTCTACATGTACATAGCTGTTCTACTATGCTGTTCTACATAGCTGTTCTACTGTTCTACATGTACATAGCTGTTCTACTATGCTGTTCTACATAGCTGTTCGACTGTTCTACATGTACATAGCTGTTCTACTATGCTGTTCTACATAGCTGTTCTACTGTTCTACATGTACATAGCTGTTCTACATAGCTGTTCTACTGTTCTACATGTACATAGCTGTTCTACTATGCTGTTCTACATAGCTGTTCTACTGTTCTACATGTACATAGCTGTTCTACTATGCTGTTCTACAT
>JACXGK010013042.1:0-13475 GCA_016801125.1 Novumbra hubbsi
ACAGCATGTCCACTAATAATGTACATTACACAGGGTCAGCGGGGAGAGAACAGCATGTCCACTAATAATGTACATTACACAGGGTCAGCGGGGAGAGCACAGCATGTCCACTAATAATGTACATTACACAGGGTCAGCGGGGAGAGCACAGCATGTCCACTAATAATGTACATTACACAGGGTCAGCGGGGAGAGAACAGCATGTTATCCACGTACCTCTCCTGAGCCTCAGTGAGCCTCTGCATTATTACGCTCTGCAGGAGAAAGGAATGAGGAAGAATGTAAAACCATGGATTGCCAATGAGGCTTTACAAAGAAATACATGATCCGGAGAAAATCCGGGAAGTGATGGATTGTTGGACTCACCTTTGCGCTCCTCTCCTCCTGCAGCTCTTTCAAGACGCTCTGGTGAAGGGCCTCATTCAAAACACTGTCAATAACAATACATCCATCAGACCGCAGACAAAAACGTGGGTTGCAAATATAATTGGTCAAAATGTCGGGATGGACTAACCCATTTGTGTTTCCATTCTGGACCTGTTGGTTCTGCTTATTATAGAACTGGTCAAGAAGACTTTGGATCTCTATTCGTACAATTTCTTTCTCGGTCAGCTGAGCCTGTAGGAAATTACCAGATTATCTGAATTATAATATTAATCTGATAATGTATCTACAGATTTAACACGGCAGCCCAGCAGTTACAGGACCGGGTCAGAACCAAGCTGACCTTTAGCTGCTGGTACAATTAAGTAAGACACTTTCAGTAAGTTACTGTTGTCTCCTAAGTGACGGAAGTTGTAATTATGTAAATGGCGGTTTAGTATTCAACACTACACACGAACACACACACACACCTTGAGCCGCTGTATCTCCTCATTCTTTGCGGCCCGTTCAGCACTGAGCTCACTGAGGAGCACCTCCATAGTAATCATGGAGCAGCGTCGGCTCTCAAGCTCCCTTTCCTGACTCTCCAGCACCTTGTTTAGGTCAGTGTTGAAGCTCATGGGGGTGCGAGGCGTCTGACAGAAATCAGTGAGATTAGCGGACCCTCACATGATCCGATATCCTGGTGGCACATACACTGGAGAAAATCAGCATACAAAAGCCTCCATTACCTGTGTCAGCACATCAGGGGAGACGTGACTGGAACTCTCCCCTCTGACCGTCCTCTCAACTGCCTCTTGCTGCTGTTTTAACTGGTGGAAAGCAGGCACAGAAATCCTGTGAGTGTAACAAAGAAAGCTTGTCTAGATGTTGACATGTCGTTTCTGTGCCTTTACCTTCTGCTGGAGAGTTTGGACCGTAGCCTCCATCTGGACGTTCTGATCCTTCGAAGCCTGGAGGAGACCTGCCTGCTCGTCCAAGACCTTGGTAAGTCGCTCCACCTCTTCAGTGGCGTAGGCCACCTCCTCCTGTAACACCTCCACCTGAGGACCAAACAGCCCAAATGGTGTGATAATGGGGAAATTTGGGGCGTATCATTACACCAAATAGATCAAGAAGCCGCAACTTGTTACAAGTAAAATGGACTCTTACCTCGATCAGATTAGAAGCCACCTTCCTTTCAGCTGTTTCTCTCAGGTTCTGTAGCTCCACCTCCATTTTCAAGTTGTGTCCCTTGATCTCCTCTCTCTCTGAGCAAGCAGCACTGTACTTAGCCTATCGCAACATACGATATTGGTAAACTACAGTAGAAATTGTAAGTACATCAGTTGAACATGATCATTATTGAAAGGTACAGAAAGGACTCAGTACTGTGAGATCCTTGACATCTCCTGACAGCATGGCGAGGCCCTGGACCTTCTGGGCCAGCTCACTGCGGAGCTCTCTGGTCTGGTTGATGAGCTCCAGCACTACGCCCTGTCAAAACCAATACAAACACACGTCAAATCGTTGCCAACTGAAGTATAAACTCTAAAATAAAATATGAATGAACGCTGGTTAGTTAAGGCTAACCGACTTACCTGGTCTTGTTCAATCTTTTGCTCAAGACGTGTTATGGTCCCATTAGCAGTTGTCAGACTTTGCTCGAGGCTTGCCATATTAGAAGTCTATTGAATAAAAAAGAAAACTGTCATTTACAATAAAAAAACCATAATCAAATATATCAAAATGTTCAACTCTCTGACTAAAGGGCCCTAAGCGGCCCAATGTTCCAAATCACATGCACTTCTGAGTTCAAGTCCTTTGTGACATATCAACTGTCTGTGCTCCCAGACAGAGCGGAGGAAATGACCTCAACGACATCCAGTGTGTACTTCTGGAAGTATTCAGAGTACATGCTTGGAAAAAAACATAGGTTCTCTGACCAACAACCATAATTGAGCTTGTATAGTTCTGTTCCGGCACATGTGTCCTGAAATGACAGCCCTATTTTACCCACCCCATTCATGCACCTTAATCACAGCATGGAAATAAACATCTTCAAATAAAAAAATGTATATGTCACAAAACATTTGGCATTTTAATTTAGTTACTTTTTTATTTGAAGTTTAATGTTTAGAAGAAACTAGTCATTGCCAACCTTGTATATACACTAACAATGAATGACAGACCTGTTGTTGGTTTTGGTGATTCAGATCAGAAACTTGCTTCCTTAGCACAACATTCTGCTCCATATTCTGAACAAGCTCTCTGGGGAGAAACAAAAAAAGAAGTTATGAAATGCATATTTAAACAGGTTTTATGATCTTCACACCACTCACTCTAAAGTGCTCTCCTTATCCTCTTTCAACTGGGAGGTCAGATTGCTGTTATGGTCCTTCTCAGACTGCAGGGCGTTAGTCAATTCCTACGATGGAGGCCATTAGAACATCATGATAAAGTAAATCACACAACTCCCTTCAGTAAAACAGTAATACAAATGAGACAGTTCTCAAGAGAAAAGCAGGGCTTGGATATTTTACAGAGGCGCTGACTGACCCTAATGTGAGCCTGCTGAGCTGTGAGCTCTTGCTGCTTCTCCTCCAGCTGCTGCCTGGACTGGTCTGCGTCAAACTTGGCCTCGGCCTGGAGCTGGTCAAAGGCATCTTGCAGAGAGCGCTGCTCCTCCAGGAGCTGCTCCCACTCCAGCCTGGGGAAGGACAGGACATGAAGGAGAGTCCACGGATAAACTTGACACGTAGTGTGTGTGGTTACATGTCTGACATTAATGTCAAAGAACACTACCATGCATTGTCAGAATATGCCTGAAAAGTAATTGATTTAAGAAATGATGAAAGACATCTACCCCGACTTGAATGGCTCGTCATTTGACAGCGGATGGAATACAACAGCATGAATTAAGCTTTTCATTGGACATGTCAAATACCTACTTTATTATGGAAGGTTGCATTTGGTGAATTTGCATAGCATGCACATGCTAATCCCAGTGACATTGCTGTGGCCAACGGCATTGACAAAGGTGTAACAAACAACTCTCAGACAAGCACTAGCCAGCTGTGTTTACATAACCATTTTCGTATAAGGACTTCCTATTATACAAGATTGAGCAAGTTAAATAAAAGTTTAGCTAGTCATCAGATTCTCCCCGACATGCAACCATCCCAGAGGCAGGGAGAGATGACTGTGGTCCTGCTACAGCTGACAGCCAGCCACTTCAAATACAACCACCCCCACCTGTGGATGAAGCGCAACAAGAGCTGTAGCCATGCATGCGTACCGGACGTCTTGGAGCTGTAGCTGAGTGCTGATCAGGCTGCTGGAGAGGTGCGAGATCTCCTTTGGCTCCCGGTGGGCCTCAGACAGCTCCTCCTTCACAGCCGCCAGCTCCCGATCAGAGGAGTGCAGCACCAGGCGGAGGTCACGCACCTCACTCCTCAGCACTACGAGACAACGGGCCGGGTGTGATACTCACCGAACAAGACAAGTTTTTTGGACTCAGTAAATGGAACAATCTGATATGATTTCACCGATAGAGTATTGCAGATATGCCCTGGACAGGTTAATGAATACAGTCTCAGTCGGCCGGAAACCCTGAGGTAAGTCAGGGCCTCAGGGCTGTTACCGGGCTTCTTACCCCCCACAGTGTTCTGCTCAGCATGTACGGTCTGCTCCAAGTTACTGACAGTCTCCTGAAGAACCAACTGTTCTCTGTTCCAGGCACTTCGCTCACTGGACACAAGCTGGACATGGAAAAGGAGACTTTTACTAATGCTTCAGAACTGTAAACAATTACGTCAAGAGGTCACTTGTCAATCTTCAAAGCGACCTAGAACATCCAAGATCCAAGACACATTTTGACAATTGACATTACATTTAACCAAATGTATGTATTCTAACATGTCATGTCTTTGTGCAAGGCACTTGATCCCTGACCAAGTAAAATACCTGTTAAGAGTCTAAAAAACATGTAGTCAACTCTCAAGTCTAAAGAGCTAGTGGATGTGCAGGCTTTTGATCCAGTCCTGTTTATTAAGGACTGGTTCAGCAGCCCTTTTGGGTTATTAGAGGGGGCTTTGAACCAGTCTGCACACCTTATGGCCATGCTGGAAGGTGGCGGACAATCAGTCATGTAAAACCAATCATTGTTAATATCTTTATAACATAATTCACACGACAGTGATTCTAAACATTACATGTAATGGGGTTTCCTATAATAAGTTAGGGATTCACTTCATGATTATTTAGGTTTTGCCTACTGCCATTCAACAGAATTTAAAAAAATCTCGACTCATAATTTCTTTAGTAAATTATGTATTCATTCAAATAAGTTAATTTTCCAAAACCATTGATTGTTCAGTGGAAAGACTACCAATAATACAATAAGTACATTTTTGTGAAACACTAACAGAATAATTACATGTGTTTCCAAGTTATCCAAAACATTCCCCTTTCAAATTGCATTAGGATCACAGGACCCTAAATATCGCATCAATAGTAGTTTCAGCTTCCCTACCTTCTCCTTGCGGTTGGACTCCTCAATCATCCCAGTCACCTGCTCCTCCAGCAAGGCAATCTGCTGCTGCAGCTTCCTGTTCTTCTGTTCCTCCTGGTCCAGCCCGGTCTGCACCAGATTGGCTTGTTCCTGTCAACACGGGACGTATGGAGGCTATGATTAGGGCCAGGTACTGTGCCATGCCAATCAGAAGGCACAACTGGTACGGTGAAACATCCCCAACATCTGAAGTGGAAACGCCCGGCTGCTGTACCTGCATCAGCTGCAGCTCCTCAGTCAGAGCCAAGCAGGCCATCTCAGTCATCTCTGGAGGAGGCTGCTCACTCTGGATGTCATCCACATCCTCCTCTTCTCCCTGCTTTTGGTTCAGGTGCTCCGGGCTAGAGAGAGGAACCAGACGGGTCCGCAGGTTGTAGGCCTTGGTGGGAGTGGTGAGAATCTGTGGCACAAAACAATGCCAGAAAAATCGGCCAAATTAGCAAGCATGCACAGGGAGCGAGTCGGCTTCCTCAGCCGGCTTGAGAACCTGCAAAACTAACGGGGTGATTGTGTAGGACATGTTCTCCACCCATGTGACTTTCTGATTGGTAGAGCAAGAAGGTAAAAAGTAGTTTAGAATAGCACTGATGCCTATGACAAAAAATTGCCATGGAAGTTGCATTCTCTCATATCCACAAATACGGGCTGCGCAAAATCCTGGACCCAAGACAGCTCAACATGTAGCCTATAGTTCAGGCACTGACCTAAAGGGGCTTGGAACCATTAGTAAAATATAAGAAAAAAGAAACAAAATGCAAACCTTGATAGTTTCAAAGTGGATCTTATTCAGCTGTGAAACTTCCTGTTTCTTGTGAGCTTTTGTGGCCTCAAGAATGCTCTCCAGATGTTTGTTGGACTTATCCAGGTACCTCTTCTCAGATTCCAACTCTGACATCTGTTTTCTGGAAAATAAGAAACAATCCTTAAATGTCTAAAGCACAATGAGTATATAACCAAAGCATAGCTCCAATAATGGAGGTTCCAAAATAATTTTCAAGCAACAAAATCTGTTTGTATTTTGTCCATGATCTCAAGGGTTCATACTGAGTCACCCAAGGCATCTAAAGTGGTTCCTTACTTGGTGAGCTCCTTATACTCTTCAAAAGCTTGAATAGTGGCTGTGAGCTCTGTTTGTTTCTGTAGAAATTGGGCCTTCAGCCTCTCCATGGAGATGGCAGAGATGTTCTCAGCAGTCACTGGAGTAGAGTAAGATGGCTGAGCTGTAGAGAAATCTTAAATTCACTATACAGAATAATACCCTTTTATAGTAAACAATCACGACAATAAGTAAGCATAGTACAAGCATTTTACTACAGACATAACCAGGCATACTGGTTATTGCATAATGCAGCACTGACAGGGCAACTTCTAAAAACATATGGTGTTCTCACTTTCATCAGGCCGTTCGGTCTCCAGCCCCCTCTGGAAGTCTTCTTCTAATTCTGCAGCAGCTTGACAAGCCGCCTGCTGCGCTTTCCTCACAGATTCAAGTGAGCGGAGCTGCCGATTCTCCTCCCTGAGGCTGTAGTTCTCTGCCGCGTACCGGGTCATCTTCGGGTGATGCTCAATCTTTAGGACAAAAGGAATTTAATGAAGTTAAGTGAGTATGTGTAGTTTGTTCTATTTTTATTTTAAGAAGAATACGTGCGAGTCAGATTCAGCGTGGACACAACATGTTCACCCTTCATACCTGGTCCCGAAGGATCTTGATCTCCTCCTTCAGCTTGTCGACAAGGGTTTGACCCTGCGGGTCGGACAACACCACATGGCCGTCCTTCAGGCTCTTCTCCAAGCGAGAGATGTGCTCTTCCCTGAACTTGAGAATCATGCGATTGGAGTGTATGAACTTCTCCTTCTGAGCCCAGGCCTCCTCAAGCTGAGCCACCTTCTGGAGCAGCATCTAAAGTTGGGAAGGGAGTACAGTAACACTCTGACAACGACATGTTCCCACACAAACTGATATAGTTGTCGTCTGTGTGTAATACTTGTTATAAGACACAGGAAGCCGCACCTGCTTGTCATTTTCACGCTTTTTCCACAGACGCACAGCTTCTAAAAACTTGGCTTTGTATGATGCACCACATTTAGTCGGCTCTGGGGAGACAGTAACACTTTTATTTAACTAATCATTGAGTCGGTGTGGCAAAGCCACAGTCAGATGTGGAGGGACATGAATATTAACCTCACCACTAGGTGTATGGGGCCCTCCAGGGGCCACATCTCCATTGTGTGTCTGGGTAGAAAGTGCCTGAGATAGCAGCTCTTTCAACTTCTTCACCTCTGCTTGTAGCTGCCTCACATTACCTTGCGTGTCTTCATTGATCATGGCCTGTTTATGTACAAAAAATTGAATAAGCAGATGGTTAAAATGCAGCAGAATCCATTGCAATCCAGGCTCACTTTAAATAGACAAAGACATCATTCATATATTTACCATATTTAAATCCCCATTGAGATAAAGCCAACTTTTCATACTAACCTTATTTTTGATCAACTTGGCTCTCTGGGCAAATTGCAAGGTGGATAGAGTTTCCCCAAAGCACTTGGAGCCTGGATGCACATTGGCTATAATGTAGGTCTTAGCATTTCCTCCAAGGGAATCCTGCAGGGAAACAGTTCCGTTAGCACACATCAAAAGCGTCAACAACGCAAAATCAATTTGTGCGACTCGGGGGCACTGCCGCACTGCCAGGACCAAGGCCATTCTGGAATCCTATAACACACAAGTGTCTCTTACCCGAAGCAAGAAGGTGAGTTTGGAGTCCCTGTAACAAATATGCCGGCTCTTCCCATTGGACACATCCACCAGCGCCATAATCACCTGACCGATGCACATGAGTGAGAGGTTGATGCTGCTGGCTTCCTGCAAGAGGACAACACAGAGGGTAAACCTCAGAGGAGTGTTAAAGTGCGGCAGTTTGAATGTTCAGACCGTGGACCGGAAGCCTCACCTTCAGCCTGGTGCCCTCCGTGTGTGTGTCCCTCTGCCTCTCTGACCCAGCCAGGTCCACCAGGTTCAGCTGGGACATGCGGATGTTCACCACCTCCTTAGCGGTCTCCTTGGACTCCAGGGTCATGGTGAAAACGGCATGGGACCGTGACGACTCCCTGTTCATGGAGGTGGAGGCCACGCGTCGATTACGCCAGCCCATCGACAGCACCTGAGCTCGCATACATTTCCGCATCGGTCAAAACCATCTCACACAACAAATTAAACGTTTCCTAAAAACATACATTTTCATATGTCATTCATTAGTCTTCTGAGAATACAACCCCAAAAATACCCAGGTCAGCAGTCAAGCACTTTCAGCGAAGAGCAAAAGGTTTGTGTATTTTGCATGTTTGCATTCTTATTCTGGTATATTAATGTTCTGTATAATGTCTTGTTTGATGTAGACCCCAGGCATGGGCGTGGGTTTGTATTGGGGAGATCAAGGTTTATATATCCTAAGATTTCAACTCTTTTCCAGGGGGGTCAAATTTACCCCTATGTAATATTGGGAGGTTCATGACCCCACCCTCCCCTGTTCAAATCTACAGCCCTGACCCTAACCCTGACCTTAGGAACCCTGACCCTAGGAACCATTGACCCTAGGAACAGTAGCCGATTCCTCTGCATCCAGGGGACTCATGATTAAAACATTATTGTGGTATAATAAGTTCCCATTAAAATGAAATGCGCAAGTACCTGATAAGCTTCAGCAGCTGAAGTGACAAACTTCTCTACAGCCCCTTCCACAAAGACCCCCTTCTTGATGTTCTCTCTGAGGAACAGGCTAGCTGAAGCGCTGTCCAGCAGGTCATAAATCTGCTCATTGTAGATCTCAATGAAGGAGCATTTGCACAGAAAGCTCTTGGCATTTCCAGACTGTCAGGAAAAATAAGGGACTTCACAATACAATTCCACCAAGCACTTTCTGGATTTTAATGTCAGCTACATTCTGCTCACCCTTTCTACCTCCCTGTTGATGAGGTAAAATAGGTACTCAAAACTCCTAGGGATGACTCCACGTAGGTCATCGGTGAAGTTGTCGGAATCAGACGGACCTAAGGAAAACACACGCAACATGTAGCTCTGCAAAAAATGAAGGTGCCGGCTAGCAAAAAATAATAATTGAATGAAGCACTCACCAAGCATTGTGAATGTTTTCCCAGACCCAGTTTGTCCGCTTTGATAGGAAAAATTCAAATGATAATTTTACCGCACTCTATTATTTTGGCATTACAGCACTTAATTAAAAACAAAGAACAACACTCACTAGGCAAAAATAGTTCCATTGTATCCATTCACACATGACTCAACGATGTTCTTGGCCACACTGGAGAATACAGAATCCTGGTGGAAATGAAAGAAGTGCAAGATCAACATTTTGCTTGGTTTTAACAAACTTAAATAAATGTTACTATTTGAATAGAACTGAAATACTATTTTGTGTACAACATTTATTTTAAATATGTTCCAAAATAATATACTTGAAGTATACCGCATTTTTGCTCTGTTCTGACGTGTGCATTACACCAGGTTACAATAGCAACAGTTTAACCGTAACAGTTTATACAATGACACTGACCTGGGAGGTCTCCATGCCAGCAACATGGTCATAGATAAATGTTCGGGGCTCTGGTTTAGAGTTCAGACGGATGGTGTTGTTAGAGGTGACAGTGAGACATTGGCCTTGGTCTCCATCGGTGGTTAGGCCAGTCCCCTTGGTCAATGGTCTCACCCGAACAAATACTTTGATTGAGTCACTGTCACAACTACATGGCAGTACACAAAAACATGTATGGGTTAACAATACACTAACCAGAGGACCCGCTGTGGGCGGGTCATTCTACTGTGTTGAGTAAATCATGTAATAAATGCAATAAGCCACATACCTGTTGGGTCCTTGTTGCTGCTGCATTAAGCCATCGCCCAAGTCTACTGAGAAAAAAACATGTTATAAGGAGAACCCAAATGTACCTATTTAACGTTTGGCAGCTAACGCTAAATAAGTAAATAGTTAGTACATCGAAACAAAGGCGGGCCTCTCCAAATACTAACTGTTATATAATATTTTAATAATAATAAAATCACGGAATGAGAAAGGTTGTTGATGGTGGACAGGCTTACAGTAGTTGCGAAACGAACAATTCAAAGAAGTCGGTGTTTCTTTAAAAAACGTATTGACTTTAAAAATTAAAAGTTAAGAATGTATGGATTCCACAACCACATGAAGAACCACGGGAAGACTTTAAAATATGTGCAGCAGGTAAGCGTCTTTAGAATGTATATTTTTCATTGATTTTACTATCACATTGTTCCTAATGTAAATTGATCATTTCTTAATTCGACTCGAGATTGAACCATATCAACAACAAGCTCGCGAGGTAGCAATCCCAACACCGGACATAACATTAAGTACTGTAACTAGCTGGCTGGTCTCCTAGTAACAGCGTAGTAATAATGTACTATAGTTAGGTAATTTAACGTTAGCTATTTTGACGGAAGTACTATAGCTAGCTCAATACAGTAACTAAATGGAGCTTGTTAGCTTATTTTCGCTATAGTTACCGTCAAAAATGTTAATACTACAGCTACAAGCTAAGTTAGAAAGTAACGTTATCAATAGTACTTTATCAGAACCACATGACTTCCTATCAAATCTAACTTTAAGTGACATACCTTTAATTTTTGTAGCCATGTTGAATATTTTTAGACACTAGAAAGCCATTCACAATAATATCTAAACACTATAAATCACCGTTCACAAAAATCTTTCCATATTAAAATTTGGCGGGTATGTTGTTGACCCTAGTGACTACTCGTCACATTTGTGTGGTACTTTGAAAGACTTCAAAATAAAGGATATTTTTTATATATTTTCATATATATATATATATATGTGTGTGTGTTATATATATTTTTAAATCATTGGCAGTTTTGGTTTATACTTAGGGTAGATTGTGAACAACACTAAACAGTGAAAATTATATACACGTGCTTCGTTCCACCTAGTTAGATGCGCAATGACTAACTATCAAATACAAAGTATTATTAATATTATTATACAGTAGCTCTTTAGACTAGTAATAGCTTCTGTTGTCTTACTTGTATTCCTTTATTAAGGAGAAAGGTGAACTTCTATTGTGAAGGGAATGAAGGTGTTAGTTGTGCCTTTAGCTATTGACAATGCATTGCACATTGAGCTCCACCCACATGTAAAATATTTGGGGTTTTGTCTAAACCGATATAACAAGACTAACTAACCCAAAATCTGTTTTCTCATAATAAATTGATAAACAAGTAACTGTTATCTTATTCAAATTGTTTATAACGAACAGAATATAGAATTTTCCTTTATCCCCTCCACTCAGAGCGTCGCTTGTTCTTTGATTTTGATTCAAAGTAACGCAACGCTATTGGCTATTTTGTAAGAAGCTCCGCCTTATTTAAGAATGTCCGTGTATTTAATTGGTGCAAATCGGTTCGTTTAAATTCGAAATGTACTGGTTTCTTTGCTTTAGAGTCTGTCAGGATATTTCGATGAAGTAGCGTTCCAACAAAACTGTGTGGAGTTTGAGTAGTTTTATGTGTATCCGACTCCTTAATTGAGGTATGTATATTTCCTTATTGGGAAATTGGAATGCTATGATTGTGTTCAACTTTCTTATTGTTCGTCTCGGCGGTGATGTCTTGACTTAAACAATTAAGTAATAAAACGCAACGTTTGCCGTTAGCTGCTAACGTTAGCCCTTTGAAGTTGTTTTGCAAGTTGGTTAATTTTAGGTAACGGACTTTTTCCCCCACCCGCCTCTCATAATGTAGTCTTTTCCCTAAAATGTGAATCTGGCTGGTCAACGGGCTTGGGATGTAAAATATCCAGCAGTTGACTTCGTAAAATGTACCGTAGTTCAAGCTTCGCTACATTAACTGCTTTAATTTTACATGGTCTAGGTAATGTTTAGGTATGTTGAATTTCTTGCAGTTGGGCATAAGCCATTGTTCTAATTATTTACTTGTACTAACTCCCTACTAGTTTGTGTTTGCACAGACGGTTGACTGTTATTACATTTTCATAGACACGACTAGTTAAAAAAACTACGTCTGATATTTTTGTGATTCTATAAGTTTCAATGCAATCATCATTAAGGATTGGCCTCAGACCGACAGGCTTGGGGTGAACCTGGGTTATTTAATCCTAGGGTTTACCACTTGTCACACTAACTCAAACTTCACACTCACTTCACCCCAAACTTATCAGTTTACCCAGCTGTCAACTGGGCGTGGCTAACTGTTCCCTTACTTCTGTGTTTTTCTTTTTATAGGATGAGTTCTACTACTGTAAACGATGAAAATCGTGGGGTTTGTCCTGGAAGAAAGCACAGCAATTCGGAGACAAGTTGTGACATATTTTCCTTGGATCAGCCGACTGGCAGGCCTTCCATCCTCCGCCAGTCTCAAGCAGAAAACCTGTCGAACAAAACCACAGTAAAGGGGGGAAAGGTACAGGGTCCTGTCAAGAAGCATTAATGTTGATCAATGATAACTATTTTAATGATCATTAATATCGTTGTTTTGGCATGATTAAGAGCTTTTTATTTTGTTGCTTCAGGTTTGTTTTCAGACTCCAAGAAGAGACCCTGTTACCAAGAGAATAGTATCGCCTACAAAGTCCCTGAAAATGGCGTGTCACAATGATGAGTTTCTACCGGTTTCTGCTGTTGAATAGTAAGTGGCAGAATGGTGATTTCATAAAGAACAGTTATGGGGAATAGTGTCTAATCCATCTGTTTCTGTTCTTAGTGTGTTGCCTCAGGAAATTGATAACCTGGCAAAATCAGGTAAAGCATTTTCTATAGAAAATTAATTACTCTGGTGCTTATTCATTAACAACCTCTGGAAAAATGTTTGTTTTAACCTAAGAGTTGTAATTATTTCACCACAGACTCCTTGGAGGTGTCATCATATCCTGACGATGACATGCCAATTCAGAGTAAAGGCGGTTATCAACTCGATTTTGACAACCTTGATTCCATCAATCCCTTCCAAGCGTCAGCTAAGATGGTCCTCTCTCCAGCAGGACACAGTGGAATAGTTGAACACCCAGAGACATTCAAACCGAATAAACCTGATGCATTTGAATCGGGCTCTCCTTTGTTTACTCAGTCTGACAAGATTGAAATTGCCCTGGATGAGACGCTCCCCTTCATCCCATCATTTGAAAATTCTTTTGCAGACATGTCTGCCGATATACCATCTTCTGATAGTAGTGTGATTACCATGATTAAGGATCCAGCCCATGAGTTATCAAATGCTGAGGAGTTTGTACCAGCCTCCATAAACCTTAACCCTGAGGTAGCCGGGGCCTTGTCCACCACGGCCGAGGGAGCCGGGGCCTTGTCCACCACGGCCGAGGGAGCCGGGGCCTTGTCCACCACGGCCGAGGGAGCCGGGGCCTTGTCCACCACGGCCGAGGGAGCCGGGGCCTTGTCCACCACGGCCGAGGGAGCCGGGGCCTTGTCCACCACGGCCGAGGGAGCCGGGGCCTTGTCCACC
>JACXGK010013043.1:0-13411 GCA_016801125.1 Novumbra hubbsi
CATTACACACCATGCTGAAATTACATTACACACCATGCTGAAATTACATTACACACCATACTGAAATGGCATTACACACCATGCTGAAATTACATTACACACCATGCTGAAATTACATTACACACCATACTGAAATTACATTACACACCATACTGAAATGGCATTACACACCATGCTGAAATTACATTACACACCATACTGAAATTACATTACACACCATGCTGAAATTACATTACACACCATACTGAAATTACATTACACACCATACTGAAATGGCATTACACACCATGCTGAAATTACATTACACACCATACTGAAATGGCATTACACACCATGCTGAAATTACATTACACACCATACTGAAATTACATTACACACCATGCTGAAATTACATTACACACCATGCTATTCCAAAAACGGAAAAAGCAAAAGCAGTTTTGGGGAGGCAAGGTGGATTTTGGGTTGGGCTGCCTTGTGGATTGTTTTGTGTCCCTAAAATCAAAACAATGTGGTCCGGATCTTTATAAAGCATCCTAACACCCCTCTTTATAAAGCACCCTAACACCCCTCTTTATAAAGCACCCTAACACCCCTCTTTATAAAGCACCCTAACACCCCTCCCTCAGAACACTCTTACACATCCTCTCTCATCGTAGCATAAGACAATGTGAATTTGACCGACCCTGGCAAAGGGCAAAGTTGTCATCTACCTAATCTAAGTTGAATCTCTAACTAGACAGTGGTGAACTGTGGAGTACTGAGGCTTTTACGTCTCAAGCTCCACAAAATCACTTGTGGCCTTGTTTCACCCGAGCTGGGAGATTATCTACCATTCAGTATAATTACAGACAATTATGTGTCCGGAGATATCTGTTCTGTCAGTAGATGCTGTCTGTCCATCTTGTGGCACCATATGAACAAGGGATATTTTGTCAGCCAGCTGGAGGAGAGATGTAAGAATTAATGGATTTTCAGTTTTTCCTGTTAAAGAGTCCTTACATTACATAGGCATTCATTACCTCAGATCTGCAATGTTGTGCAGTCCACCATAAATAAGAAATAAATAGAACTTTTATATTCTTAATGACATTAATCAGGGGTTTTCAATTATCACGTATATACTGTTGTCACAGGTATTATGAGATTGTTCAAGACTTTTAGTTCAGAACTTGTTATTAAATGTTATAATGAGTACATTGATTACAGTGTTTTCTCAATCGATTTGATTCTATTTTAAGTCTGTCATAAGTTTTCACAACTCCTTAAATAAAAATAACATGACATATCATCCACAAAAGCACTTTTATTCAAAGCACTTTTTACACTTTTACACTGAGACACACAAGATCAAACAATCAGTATGTCATTCACCAAACAATGTTTCACATCATCATCAAAAGGTGTCTTGCATGGTTTGTTTTTGGATTAACTGGTTTAATAACGAATAAAAAAAAAAAATATTGCCCATATAAAAAATATTGCCCAATGTTATGTTTTAATGTACTTGGTCAATCTACAATATATTTTACCAAGCACTTACAAACCGAATGAAAGCCATTTTTTGGTTTTTGAAGATAGGATTAGCTGCTTTATAAGACAAGTGTAATTGGTTAGATCTTTTGAAAAATCCACACATCCTAAAAAACGGGTACCAAAGCGATTAAAAATCTTTGAAAAGATCTAATTTCTCATGTATGTATTTAACTTTTAAACTTCTCCGGTTCATTGTTATTTATCACGTTGTTCTTTACAGGGGGAACTTTTAACAAGAGCGATTTAGCGTTTAACTGTTTTTTATGGGGTCGAAGAAATTCGAAAATCATGACTACAATTCTGTCGTCTCGAGGAAGAATTTTGTAAATACTGAATTCAATGTGCTGGTCGGATATTTTTAGTTATAGTGTTGTAGTGTTTGCGAAGCCGTACTGTTTGTGTAGCATAACATCGTATCATCATCAGATTACATACGATGAGTGGGAGCATAAACAGCCTTGTGAAGCATGACTCATCAAACTGACATTAAGCAGGAATTACCCTCCTACCCACGCGCGCTACTTTCCAATAATAACATTATATTCAAGTTGTACAGAGTTTACTTTATTTGTTTTTTAGTTCACAAGAAATAACCAAGCCCTTTCTAAAGGCCATTAACAGCTTTTTTTTTTATCACCAATAACATTTAATATGAGTCTGAAACATTCACAGAAAACAAACGTCAAGTCGGTATTATTCAGTCTCAGTTATTTACATCCCTCGTTTTTTGACGTAAACCACAACACCTTTATAGTTACACAGCACAATGTGTACAAAAATATATATATATATTCAAACTCTGATATTAAATGTCAAAATGTACAATTTCATTAAAGCGTCCTTGCACCTTACATGTAACCTACAAAAGGAGCATGTAGAACAAGGCACAACAGGGGGAAATACAATCAACAGACATGTTATAATGGACACATTTTCTCTAGTAAATAATTTAAAACATTTTCCCATCAAAGTTATTAGACATATTTCCTTTCCATGCAGCGTGGTGACCATGTACTGGCGCTTCATCAGTTTAGACATGCTTGGTATTAATCTTGATAATATTTGAGAATAGGCTGCCACGAGTTAAAATGTATACATCTAATGTTAATGTCAATAACTTCAGTAGGCGATGCAAACAAAGTACGTTTCTCTCAGGCACCAAATTGAGACGACGGGTAGTGAAAACGGTTTTAGCGCATTGGTTTGATGCGTATTTAACGCGTGAAATAGGTGGATTTCAATGGATTTTAAGTTATCTCCTGTGTTTTGAGCTCGCCGTTTTCCCATAATTCAACCGGTCACTACTGTCTTTAGTTTACCAGAGTCTATAAAGGATTCCATAAACGTATTGTGTACGTGTGTTATACCGCCCGCGACGGGCATCCCGGAAGCTGGCCGGTGCTGGAAGAGCAGACTCCTGTTGACGTGCTGATAGGACCGGTACTGGAGCGATCAGAGTTCGTGTTGTTTGTTGATGTCATGGAGGACTTTCTCTCTTTTTGCCTGAGATGAATCTTTGTGTGTCTCTTGCGCTCATCACTTCTTGCGAATTTACGGCCACAGAAATCACAGGCGAACGGCTTCTCCCCTGTGTGCGTTCGTATGTGCGTGGTGAGGTGGTCGCTGCGGCTGAAGTTCCTCATGCAGATCCGACACTGGAATGGTTTGTGTCCGGTGTGGATCCGGATGTGTCTGGTTAGCTCGTCAGACCGAGAGAACCGACGGTCACACCCCTCCGCCGGACATGGGTATGGGCGCTCATGGACTGGGGTCTTGCTCGGGCGGTTGGGGTACTTTCTGGGTCGCAGAATAGGTCTCAGGGGTAGGTTCTGGGGACTGTAAGCTGTTGGAAGTCTGGGTCCATCAGTAGCCGGCCCACCTAATGTAAAGTTCCTAATAGTGTTTAGGGGAGTCAGAGGCGGTGGTACTCTGAATGATTCCAGTGGGCAGGTGAACGGCTTGCGGTCAGGCATCGTCTGCATGTCCCGCTGACAAGTCGGCTGGAAAAATCCCGCATAGTCTGACATGATGGGAAAGAGACCTGAGTCTGTGGTGGGTTTGGGGGAGGAGTAGGACGGTGGCGGGTAGGAGATTCCGGGGCAGGTGGAGGTTGAGAGAAAGGCAGATGGGTCCTGGTAGAGCTCCCCGCAGCCAGAGTAGGGAGGCGGAGGAGAGTAGATGTGGTGATCCATCTCGGCCTGGTTCTGCTGGGCCATGGTGCAGCTGAGTGTGGAAGAGAAATGTCCCGGAGAGCCGGAGGAGGCGGGGGAGGAAGAGGCAGAGGAGGGCTGGGTCATGCCCAGGATCCCCGCGCTCACTATGTTGATGACGCCCTCGGGGTTCCAGTTACCGGGATACTGGGAGTCGATTGAGAACTTTCCCATGTACGTAAAGGTCTGGTTCCGATGACTGGGCGGCTGGGAGAAGCTGGAGTAAGAGAGGTCCAGAGAGCGTTTATCTGAGCTCATATCGCCACACATCAATCCATCTGCAAGACAAACAAAAACTTCTTCAGCAAAGAATAACCAAACAATAATGAAACACACAAGCAAATAGAAAAGTTTCGATCCGAAGTTGTAAGGAAAAATGGTGCGCCCCGCCTCTTTAAGCACTGTACTGGTCATTCTCCATTCATTTACTTTTATAAACAAACTAAACGGCAGGTCCGTAACACAAGCCATGTGATTATTATAACATATTAAGCACCAAAAATATTACGAAGTATGCCTTCAGACCTCAACGTTTTGGTCTAAGTAAACAGAAATAAATATATTTTTGGGGAGTATCAGGTTCAAGCTGAATGAAAGTAATTGTCCACTCCGCTCTCCAATAACCAGGCGTAGCTTTCTAACCCAAAACCATATTGTCAGTACAAGGTTTCCCTTACCTGGTGCTCCATGATGGTCCTGATAATGGCCTCCTAAATCGGCGTTGGGAAAGATAGCCACCCCGGGCGGCAGACTTTCATGATCCACAGAGTAGATATTCTCAGAAAGAGGGTGCACAAAACCCCCTAGAGACACCGGGACTTTCTCTAAAGTTTTAGCGGTCATCATTTAATTGACTTCTCCACGCGGCTTCCACATTAAACTGTGTTTAAAACGGCTGCGTTGAGTGTCTTTCACAGTCCTAACTGACCCTGTAACATCTGATGCCTGGTCGGAGAACTAGCCAAAATCTGTTGCGCCTAATGATATCACTTTACTTGCTCTTTCCGGAACATGAGGCTGTTTAGTAAATGACAGATCCGAGCTGCACGACGAGCGGTAGTATGTATTTATCAGGGTGCTGTGAATACGCCACTACGTCACTGCCCATACAAGGACTGGGTGAGTAGAGAGAGAAAGCGCTGGGAGATCCTATTGGCCCGGGGCACCGTGATGACATCAGAGAACCCTTCTCAATGGAGAAACCACAAGATAAGGCTTCTAATAAAATTCCATTCAGTTTCCATTGCCAGTAAAATTTTAAAATAGACCGATCTTTTGGAATGGCAAAAATTCTACATTTTAGGTGATCAGTTTTTTTCCGAAATCAATGTTTAATGTTATATACTCGTTTTGAAACTGTTCTGTATTTAAAGAGGAATTCCGGTTATTTTCTGAACCCCAAACATGGTTTTATCCGGTGTGTTTGGTAACACCCCTGCGTACAAATAAGGGTTCTTTTCCGGAATATGAGCATCGGAAACAGACGAACCTTGCCGAGCACAGAAAAGAGGCTGAACTACCATAGCAAACCACAATCAAATGAGAGCCACAATCACGGAATTTTCTCCATCGCGGCGTTAGACACGGAAACTTTGTCAGGCTCATTTGAATATGTTTTAGGAAAGAATAGCAGCCTAGTTATGCGCTATTTATACCAATGGGGAAGGGGAATTTGTGTGTCTTGAAATAATTGTATACGCTATATTTGTCTCATAAGGCAAGTTCAATGTACTTTGACATCCTAAAATCTATTGGGTAGCCATGTGGTTTTTGGAGCGTGTTATAGGTGTGTGTATTGACACGGGCTACTGAGTGTGCAATACATTATTTTTAAAAGCTATTGTTAGGAATTGTCATTAAATCGCTAATATGCGTATAATTATTATCATGAGTATGATGATTTTCGGTGTTGTGGTTTGTTGTTATTATCAGCGTTTCGGTACTTGGCTTATTGCCCTCCAGCGGTGTTTTTTGGAACTGAGAAGTCCTTTAATCCGTCCGTCTGGTCAGCTAGGCGACAGTCTTCCTTTTCAAAGACTCTGGAAACCCACGCGCATTTTAGAATACGCGAGACATGGTTTACAAAAACATTTCCGTTTCAGATATTCGATTCAAAGTCGCCGCATTAAATAATGGAATTGGCATTACTCTGTTTATTGGTAAAGTCCCCACGTGGGTGGAAAAACCTAACGGTTAAGACTAAATGGGTGTGTAAGCGGGTCGGGGATCTAAGTGGAAGCCAATTTCTACATGTGGTTTACCGAGTGTGTGGGAGAAAACAACATCTAAATTTAAACGTTAGACGGCAATAAAAAGTAAAAAGCCTAGTAGCAACCTAGTACATTTTTAGTAATAGTCATACCTTTCAATATTATAATGTTAGCATTGTTATGCTTTTAAAACATTTATATTAACGATTACATTAGTTATTCAGTATTTAGTGATAAAAAAATAATAATAACAAAATGTGTCTAAACAACAAAAGGGTATAGACTTTAATTAATCTTTCTTAAACGCTCTGATACCTTAGTGAATGGGTCGGACTCGGCTAGTTTATCGGCGAGGTTTTAGGTTAGAAAACGCACGCAGCATCATGATCACACACTCCTCTCATTCATCAGCCTGGAGTCAATAAAGGCTGTCAATGAGAACTCAATTAATTTAACACCCGCCATGTAGCTGTGAGAGACTTTCCCTGACCCGTCACTTAAGAGTCATCATTAGCCGTATGGGAACTGACTGTGAATAAAACGCATTATATTAAACCGATGCTCAATTAGACGATTGTAATCCATAGATGCCAAAAGGACATGTATTCATTGTTTAGGCACTAAACATGTTGGGGAAAAAATATACATTTTTATTATAAACCACAGACCTACAGTTGCCGTCCTACATTTTTACAGTTCCTCAAGGAGGCTGTGATTAGGTTGCCCACAGAGTTAGAGGAGGTGTTTAGATGTGGGAATGCGTGGTAGAAAAACCATGAGTGAGCAACTTCGTGAGACGAAACGTTTACATCGATTTACCGCTTTGTAAATGCTACCGAAGAGTGTCATGAAGTGGGCCTATCGCGGTTGCTAGCGATAGATATAAACATTGTCTACTGTGAGATTTATTTAATCCTGTACTGGTTCTGCCAATAGCATTTGAGGTTTACGCAGTTTGGTATAGTATTGTAGCTGGGATATCCCAGATCTCAGTGTGCCCGTCCGGAGCTATCCTGTGTGTTTGCAGACTGATGTTGAAGCCTGGCAGCTTGTTTATGCGTTGGTAGGGCAGGTCTGCCGCCTTCCGTGAATGTGTGCTGCTTAATCCCATGAGCACAAAAACATTACAACCATCAAAAATAATCCTGACCTAATGTTCCTGGTGAGGGAAGAATAATGTATTATAGGGAAATTGTGTCCCCCCTAGAGGAACAAAGCCTCCCAGAACAAAAATATTGTATTATCAAAGGGAGCAAGAGTAGAATCACTTATAGTCGGCGAATAACCTAGTTGGAGATCAACATATGCATTGCTCTCAATACAGAAGATTTAAGAACAAATTGAGCAATATCCCTAAACTGGCTCTTAAATGTCCTTCTATTTAACTGAATATGTAGCCTTTCAATATGTTAGTCACACATTTTTCTTGGAGCAAGCATTGTCACTAATGATACTTTGTGTGTGCGTCTGTCTGGGTGTACAGTATGTTTTTCTGTTTGCGTGTGTCTGTGTGTGTGTGTGTGTGTGTGTGTGTGAGAGAGAGAGAGAGAGAGAGAGAGAGGGGGAAAGTTGTGTACAGTATGTCTCTCAATGAGTGGTTGGATTGCTCACCCACTAGTTTCATTTTGAGGCAGTCTTTCCAAATGGCACACAAATTACAGTCACCTGTCTGTGGTCTGGGGTCACAACCCTATTGACTTCTACTGAGGTCACCGCTCTAACTACATCAGCTGCCTGACACCATGGATGTTAACTCTGTGCTTCACAAACTACAGACTATTGTTGACAACTCTATGTAGCATGAAAAGCATTGAACCAACCTGGGAGGAACTTCAGAGAGCCGTGTCCAGCTATTGACCAGCTAGTGATATCCATCATTTAGCCCCTTAAAAAGACCAGTGACCTATTTAAGACAATCCACTATGACCATCCACTCACCAACACTAGACAGTTACACGAATATCCACATGTTAAGAACATCCACCTATCAGGACCATGTACCTATTATATGACCATCCACCTGTGAAGAACATCAACTTAGACAATCCACCTATTAAGACTAGTCACTTATATGACTATCCCTCACCTATAAAAAACATCCATCACCTATTAAAGACCATCCACCTATAAAATACCACCAATCTATTAAAGACCATCCACCTACTAAAGACCATCCACCTACTAAAGACCATCCACCTATTAAAGACCATCCACCTATTAAAGACCTTCTACAAAGATGGGGCATGAGCTGTGCTATATTGCAGGGCTGCTATGTCATCGCATGTTGTTACAATATACGTTGAAATGTTTTACCGCCAAGTGGAAGGCCAAGCCACAGCCCCCCCCCCGACGAAGTGTCTCCCACCTCTGTCACCTCATAACACGAGAGAACGCCCCTGTATTGTTCCACAGAGGGCTGTCATAGTCGCACAACTAAAAATACTTCCTCGTGGCGGTCCTCCACTGCCCCCTCACCGTGGCAACGGCCGACTCTGCCTCTGCAAGCGTCAGACCTTGACAGACCTCGCAAATTCCCCGTGTTTCATTGGTCCCTGTAGAATTGCTAAAATGTATATTGTTGGGGGTGTAGGCTAGAATGCACAGTTCCTAAAAAGAAATATTCGGACAGTTGAATAAATTCCCACCAGTCTGAAGACAATCCTGAATTTAAAAAATGAATGGGACAGTAGTGCTGCAATGATGGCATGTGTGTGTGTGATTCCTAAAGGGATCTATACTACCATCAGGATCAAGGGGAGATGGGCTGACTTCAGGTAACATGTTTAAGAGGTTTCTCTGGGACTCACCACAGAACGGGTCCGTGGGACAGAGTGTTTACTTCCACGGGTCCGTGGGACAGAGCGTTTACTTCCACGGGTCCGTGGGACAGAGTGTTTACTACCACGGGTCCGTGGGACGGAGAGTTGACTTACACGGGTCCGTAGGACAGAGCGTAGACACTGTCACCCAGACAAGCCACCCCTTAAGCGTTATGTTCAATAAGCGTTCGTAACCATAACAACACCTCTGTGTTCCGTACGCAGCGTTTGCTCTAACAGCGTCCCAGAGAATATCGACCGCCGTGCATGTCTGTGAATCACAGCGACCGTTCAATACCAAAGACCTGGGATGACCAGACAAGACATTTACATTGTACCGTCTGTGCCGGCTGCCGGGACGTCTGAGGACATTCCTCCTCTTAATGTCTCTGGGCTGAACGTACAAGCTGGTGAGAGATCATCTGAACAGCCCGTTAATTAACTGTTTAGGGGGGATGACCAAATGGTTCCCTTTTCCTTTCGTAGCACACTGTATTGGGGCAGGGGAAATAGGGAACAGAGTTGTCATTTGGGACACACTTTGTCAGAGCTATGAACATGGTCTCCAAGCCTGATTATCTGTGAGAAAATCAGCAAATCTGTTTTACAGTCCATGTCAGTTGTCTTTGACTGTCTACAATCTGGCCGTTTGTCAAACAATGGCTTGGCACCTTGACGGTAAGATACACATTTTCATTGGTGTGATCTGAATACAGGTGTCTGTTCTAAGAAGTAGGCCTTATAACACAGTGGCATTTTGCAGTGTATTTGAAATGTTTCCATAAGACCTTACATTTGAAGGATTTTAACAATTATTCAACTGGAAACAACCACGAAGAGGTCATTCATTCTGGCACGGTTAGACCGACTTTGCCTTGTGTTCTGTGCTAAACTAAAGCTGTGATTGTATATTATCGGCTGCCCATTGAAAGCATCTCAGTCCGGCAACAAAAGGTCCGCAGTCTGTCTTAGAACACTGCGAAGCTATGTGTTGTTAACCCCATTTGAATGTTTCACATTTTCAGGAATTCTCCCGTCCTCCTCCACAAATGAAATGAGGAAACTCTTTGAAATGCTCTTGTCTTCTGTGTCTCGCCCACACACTCAGCCATTCCAGCCCAGTGAGCCATGTGGTCTGCCGCAGCCCGGACAGCTGTGTGCTCGGTGGGACCACGGGGGCCTCTGGGTCTTGCTGGGGGGCCCAAGGGCCCTGAACACGATGCCCTAACCCCCCCCCCACCCCCCCGATCATTGCTGAACACAAAAAGGTTATTTTTCTGCGTGTGCTGAAAGTCACCCGGGACCAAACGAGTGTAGCGCTGTGGGGATTTACAAGTCACTTGAATCTTTTGCTTGTTTTTCGGGGGGGGGGGGTCACTCCAAAGCAAGTTAAAATAGCTGTAGGCTTTAGTGTTTTGAGGTAGAATATGTGTTGTCAGGTAGAATAGGTGTGGTCAAGCAGATTAGGTGTTGTGAGGTAGAAAAGGTGTTTTTAGGTAGATTAGGTGTGTCAGATAGATGTCTAGTAGAATAAGTGTTTTTAGCTTGATTAGGTGTAGTCAAGTAGGTGTCTAGTGGAATAAGTGTAGGGTAGTATATGTGTTTAAGGTAGAATTTCTGAAGGGTAGAATGGGTCATATGTCTGTTTGTTTTCATAATATTGCACTGTTGGTTCAAAGCATGATATTTAACTA
Source organism: Novumbra hubbsi (assembly GCA_016801125.1). NCBI lineage: Eukaryota > Metazoa > Chordata > Actinopteri > Esociformes > Umbridae > Novumbra > Novumbra hubbsi. The sequence goes on from JACXGK010013043.1 coordinate 10,467, forward strand.
AAAAAAGAGATGGGTCTGTATAACCAAAATGTTGCTGGATTATATGACCATGCGTACAATCAAAAGATATATTCTGCCCTTGAGCAAGAGAGTTAACGCTATTGTCTCCAGGGTTACCGTCAGTACTGGTCGATGCCCTGGATAAGACCGCACTTCTAGTGTGCCTCGGGGAGACTGAGTTGGGCAGACAAACACGTTTCCAATTAATACATTTAATATAATATGTGCATAGAAATAGAAACTCTGAGAAAATAAAAAATAAAACAAATTTAAATTAAGTCAAACGAGTTACTACGTATACATTGCAGTTCAGAAGGAATCAAATGTAATTGTTTTTTACAAAGCTGTCGGGAGTAAGGGATGACGAGGCAGTGACTTGACAAAACGCCACATCCGGTGAAAAAACGGAGGGAAAGTGAACCGCTAAAGAAATGCTTAGCGCAGCACCTTAAGGTCCACAGTGTCCCTCCTCTGGTCAGCTTTAGAACCTCTGGGACTGAGAAGCATAAAGGCACCTGTCACGCAACACCCACTACGCCCTCCACCCACTACACCACCTCAGTTGAGCCCTGTCACCGGGCGGAGGGCAGAGAATGGAGGGACGACAACACGATGGGGTCCCGGCTGAGGTTTTCTGACAATATGTGGGAGAGACGTCCCAAATTCCCCCCCTCTGGGCACTTTCCTTTCACACGTGTGGGAGGCTGTTTTCCTTGATAATATTGAGTAGGTGTTTTTGTTTCGGCTGATGCCCTCTGTCAGAGCTGATTTTGTGGATGGGATACATGAGAAATACCTATGGTTTTAAGACTGATACCTCTTGGCTGGTGCTGGATAAAAGTAACCAGGATTAGATTCTTTTTAAATTGGGTTAACGACATGTTTTCGTGATTTGGAACTTAAAATGATGAATGAGTACAAAATTCACAATTGTTACATTACATTTATTTCAATTAATTATAGTTTTTTTTAAGATATTCAATGAATATGATTGTGTTGTTTTATCGTAACATTTTTATTTTACCTTGCACTGTTTTGAATTCAGTTTTCAGTTCAACTAACATTAATAAATAGAATTTTAATAAACAAATAGTCATATATATCCAACCATCCATGTATTTAGCTGAACAAACATTAATGTACTCAGTTGACAAACACTCATTTATTAAGTTGAGAACAATCATTCATGTATATATAGGATTGTATATAACTGAAAATGCATTCTTGATATAGCTGAACTAATATACATTTTGTTATAAAACTAACATCCATGTACATATTTGAGAAGATAAATGTCTATAATTGAACGGAAATCAATGTTTCCCATCACTTAATAATTGTGTTCAGCACAGAGAAAAAGAGATACTCAAAAAGCCAAATAATACCAGAACTTTTTAAGAAGTTTAATTACTTTGACCCCCCCCCAAACACACTCAACCTAAGTCGAGAGCCCCTTTAGGCAACCAGAGTAAAATCCCCTGACATTACAGCTCACTGTATCTTCCCTCCACCACATTTCAGTCTAAAAGCCCCAATACCAGAAACCTGTCCATTAACGCACCAAGGACCAGTGTGTGCGAAGCAGCGTGTGTTCCCTAGTGTTTGTGGCGTTGTGTGTGTGTGTGTGTTTGTATGCGTGCATGCGTGTACGCGCGTGTCTCGGTCCGTGCATTGCAGCGTGCCGTACTCACGTTATTGGCGGTGGCCGTGTAGAAGAGGCTCTGAGAGCTCCGTGGCGTTTATGAGTGGGTCAGAGCGCGGCAGAACCCGGCGGCAGAACCCCCCGAGCACCTCCTGCACGCCGCCAGCCTCGTTGCTCCTCTGCCGGATGAGGAGACACTCCAGGGAGGGCTGTCAGCGCCATCTGATCTAATAGCCCTCCACAATGATAATCTATATGCTGGAGCTGCTTTCCTGAAGAGGGGAGGTTTTCAGGGTGTAGGTGTGTGTGTGGTGTGTGTGTGTGTGTGTGGTGTGTGTGTGTGTGTGTGTGGGGAGGGGATACAATGGAGGTGCAGCTCCTTCTGACATTGGGCATTTTGACATTGGTCTGGTCATGGTGATCAGTAGGACTGAAGGAGGGCAGAGGACGCACGTGTGTGTGTGTTGGTCTGTGTGTGTGTGTGTGTTTGTCTGTGTGTGTGTGTTTTGGTCTATTTGTGTGCGTTTTTACGTTTGCATGTATTAGAGAGTTCTTTTCTAAAGCCAGACACGTAGCACATGCATAATACACACCTAAAACAGACATAATACAAACCCATATTCACAACATACACAACCACACTCATATAACTCACACGCAAACTCATAAAACACACCTATATTTATACAATATGCAACCATACTCATATAAATCACACACATAATTGTATTATGCACAAAAATAATACACATAATACACATCCATACTCATATAGTACCCATTCATAGTCATACAATTCACACTAACTCATAATACCACACCGGTCTATTAAATCTGATGATACCACACCTTTCTTCTGATAATACCTCACCTGTCTTCTAACACTGATAATACCACACCTGTCTTCTAACACTGATGATACCACACCTGTCCTCTAACACTGATAATACCACACCTGTCCTCTAACACTGATGATACCTCACCTGTCTTCTAACACTGATGATACCACACCAGTTTTCTAACATCAGTGATACGGCACCTCGGGTCGAACTGGTATGCTGTCTGAATGATTGACAACTTTCAACAGCCCCACCCCTACTCCCACTCTGCTCCGTGTCTGGGGCCACGTGGGGGGGGGTGTACCCATCCGCAGTGGAGCAGTAGGTCAAAACAGATAGCTCTTCTCTCATTAGAGCCAACCTGCTCCATCATTGACATTTGACTCCAGCGTCATCATTACATGGCTCTGCAGGACATTAGCAGTAATGGCTGTTGGTGAGACGACCCCCCCCCCCCCCCCCCC
>JACXGK010013045.1:0-13469 GCA_016801125.1 Novumbra hubbsi
TGGACACCTGCTGTATGTTAACAACCATAATGCGTACCCAGCCATCCACTGTGCTGCATACCATGGACACCTGCTGTATGTTAACAACCACGATGAATACCCACCCCTCCACTGTGCTGCATACCATGGACACCTGCTGTATGTTAACAACCATAATGCGTACCCAGCCATCCCCTGTGCTGCATACCATGGACACCTGCTGTATGTTAACAACCACGATGAATACCCACCCCTCCACTGTGCTGCATACCATGGACACCTGCTGTATGTTAACAACCATAATGCGTACCCAGCCATCCACTGTGCTGCATACCATGGACACCTGCTGTATGTTAACAACCGTTATGAGTACCTAGCCATTAATTGAGTTACAAAGTTAATGAAATGACCCGGTAACTCTTGTGCTGTTTGGTTATTATGTGTCAGTAATAGGACAGAAATTGCTGTAGCTGAGCTCATGAATGGCTATATCAGTGGGGTGTTGAAGATTACATAAACAACAGAGAGCTGAGCATTTGGTGCCTACATATTCCATCCACCAAGAACCCTCAAACGAGATTAATTTGTTCTGATATTGAAAGCCTCTTCTCTCTCTCCTCAGGGTTTTGGAGCAGTTGATCTCAGTGACCAAATTGTGGGCTGTTAAGAAGAGTGGTATGAGCCCTCTCCACTCTGCAGCGGCCGGGGGACAGACCCAGTGCTTAGAGGTCCTTCTCAACGCAGGCTACGACCCCAACTTTATGTTGCACTCACAGGTGCGCAGTAAATACCATGACGACCGCAGATCGGCTCTTTACTTTGCCGTGTCGAACAACGACGTCCAGTCGACTCGTCTGCTACTGGAAGCCGAGGCCATGGTCAACCAAGACCCCGTCAACTGTCTCCAGGTGGCACTGCAGCTGGGCAACTACGAGCTTATAAACACTCTTCTGAGGTCGGACTAAAAGTCAAATTCAATGTTATTCTGTTTCCAAATGACCATATTCTTCACAGTAAAACACACTGTCTGATATGTTAGCTTAGTACTGTAATGTAAGCTGTGCTGATTTTGACGGCGTTGTCAATCGATCAGGTATGGTGCCAACGCAAACTACTACACCCGCAACAGCACCACACACTTCCCATCGGCGCTGCAGTACGCTCTGAAAGATGAGGTCATGCTGAGGATGCTCCTGAACCATGGCTACGACGTGCAGCGCTGCTTTGATTGTCCCTACAGAGGCAGTTCCCATGACTATGCACCCTGGACAACCTTGGTCACCAAAGACATGGTGGTTCGATAACTCGTGCTCTTGGAAATCCAAACGCATTCCTGTTGACATGGAGAATTTTGTTATTTTACCTCCCATTAAAGTCTCTCTGTCTCGACCTCTCGCTTCTCTTTTCTCCTCTGTCTTTCTGGTAGTTCTGTGAGGTGATAACCGTCAAGTGGTTAAAACATTACTCAGCACAAGTGGTCCGCATCATGCTGGACTACACGGACCACGTCAGGCTCTGCGTCAAGTTGAAGGAGTGCCTGAAAAGGCAGAAAGAGTGGGCTGACATATGCCACATCCAAGGTATGAAAAGACAGAGCTGCGGCTCACAGCAATAATGACCTGAAAACAGTTTTACCACCTCATTTCAAAATAGATGCCAGGTCAATAAAGCAGGACCCCAATGCCCCCTCAGAGAACGTGCGCAGCCTCAAGCACCTGTGTCGACTGCGTATCCGGGACAACTTGAAGCGCCTGCGTCTGCGATCCCCAGTGTTCGTCAGCTACTTGCCTCTGCCCCCCCGGCTCAAGGACTACCTCCGCTACAGAGAGTATGATGTTTACAGCAGGGGCAGCCCCGGCTGACTGTTTTACAACCCGCCTCTCTAAGAAAGTTGTCAGGGCACCTTGTTTGCTTTTGAAAAGAGGATGAACAACAATGTAATCTTCTTGTTTTACTACCCTGAAAGCATGTTGTGCTGGGCAGCGTAACCTTGGTTTGTGTGTGTGTGTGTGTGTGTGTATTTTAAGACATTACTATGAGAATATTAATGTGGAGTTTTATAATGTTATTTTACACTTGTAATTCTGAGGTTAGTGTGTATATGTTTACAAAAGACTAAAAAGCAATTCTGTTTTTCTGCTTTTGCACATATTTTGTTTTCGTTTGCTAACCTAGGGCCCCTGTCTTCCATGGGAGGAGAGATTTTAAAGCAGATGGTGCTACTATATAGCATAGCCTTGTTTATTGTCCCTTGTTTATTGTACACACTTAAAAGTAATCCTGGACAGAGAGAGACACACAGACCTAATGAAAAGGTGACATCATCTGTCAAGCATGTTGGAGGCAATGTGATGTTCTGGGAAGGCTGTCACTCCATTGTGTTTTGCCATGCCATACTATGGGGACCGTGCTTGATTGGAGCCAATCAACAGGACCCAAAGCACAACTCCAAACCATGCAAGGTATGTTTAAGGACAAACCAGTTATCTGGTATTCTGACTGTAATGGAGTGGCCAGCTCAGTCATTGGATCTCAACCCTTTTGAGCTGTTGTAAGAGCAGCTTAACCATTTCGTACGCAAGAAGTGCCCATCAAGAAAATCTAAGTAGTTGGAGGTGCTTTAGGAAACATTGGGTGAAACCTCTTTAGATTTTCTCAACAAATTAACACCAAGAACACCAAAGGTGCAAAGCAAAAATTACTGCAAATGGAAGATTATTTGACGAAAACAATGTTTGGTGGACACCAAAAATATTATTTCTAATCTTGTCAGTTACTATATGTCCAATTCATTTTCCTATATTTCCTATTAAAACGAATTTAATGGAAAACACGGTCATGTCTAATTCACCGTAGGTATTTCTATTATTCAAACAAATGCTTGAGTTCAAACAAATGTTTAAGTTAAATGCTTTTATATGTTACTTTTATACTGTGACAGACGGTAATTTGACAAAATTATATTGTAACGATTTCTGTAACATGCTAGTTTTAGGAAGTTCGGTATTTTGAACGAACTATCCCTTTAATATCAGTAGAAAATACATGAAAGGATATGCTTAATATGCCTAATTTGACTGAGACCGCTTTTGACAGTCACAGTACCACCTCCCTCAGGTGACCCATGACTGTTCACAAAGGTAGACAGTTCTGACAGCTGTCTCAAAGGAAGTTATTCACCTCTAGGGCCTGCAGGAGGCGCGGCTTTGCTTGAATGTAAACAGACTGACGCCAGCGCTTTGCAGTGGTGGAGAAGAAGGCATACGTCATTTCACAATGGCGGAGGCAGGGTGAGAAGAAGAGTGTGTCAGTGAAGCCGCGCAGTAACCAACTACATTGCTTGCGAAGGACGCTTACGGTACCACAAAATGGCCCTGAACGCCAAAGTGGACAGAAAAACGGACATAGGGTGTCTGAAGACCAGCGACCACAAATCGGAAAGCGGCGATGGCAAGAAAAATTCGTTGTCAGCCGCCATCTCGGCCACATCTAACCAAAATGGCGATCAGACTGGAAGTGAAGACGGTGTAATGCCCGAACAAGAAGCCTCTGAGCGCCGGAGGATCGGGCAGACGGATGCGAGAAGCTCCAATAATTCACCGTTACCCAGCCAGAGACCGGCTGAAGAATTGCCGCGGAGAAATTTCCAGATACCCAGAAAGATCAAGGAACGGAAAGGTTGTGTCCTTTCTCTACTAACGCATTTTCGACAGAGGCTGCGCTGTGTTTCATAATTCAAGTGTTGCATGTTGCAAACCCTCGTTCCCTTCTGGGTGATTTTAGATAAACATGGAATAAATCGATCCATCTGCAGAGGGTAGTTAGTTAATTGCCCGCGCACCTCATTATTGCCTTCCCTGGTAGAGGTAAAATTGGTTCCCGTACTCGGTCAACATTGCAGGTAAGTTTTGGCCCAGGCAAGATGAGGGAAGCACGTGAAGAGATGATGCCCATCCAGCCTCCTTATTCCTTGGGTCTACATGGAGTGACATTAGTTTGGATGATGGTATTCAGCTGTGGACCCATTGTGAAGGCTTGTTGGTGGGATGTTACCATAGTGAAGTCCACTTGGTTGCACACACACCACACCCATGCATCGTAGGCTTGTTAACGTTTCCAGGACCCTTTATTGAAGTCAGCTGTCATCCCACCCCTTCACATTCATTTTAATACAGATTATGGAAGCCACGTCCAGAATCTAGTTTCATTTCCCCGTTTTTAATCAAAACAATGAGCTCCATGGTCTTTCCGGCTTGTAGCCAGACTGGGAGATGCTTCCAAGAATTGGTTTGCTACTTGCTAGGGTTTTTCAGTTTTTTTTTACATAAGCATCTTTTTTGACTAAGGCCGGAATTCACATTAGGGCTTGAAGTTCCTTAGTCTGCTTTCAGTGCTGTTGGAATTGGCATCATGATTTCAGTGCCAATTCATTCTTAAGTAACATGAGATGAAGACTGGGAATTGCTATTTTTGGTGGTTAAGGTAATGGCAATTCCATCCTGCAACTATAACCATGGCAACCATTTGGGAAAGTGCAGCTTTTGTAATTGTCTGTCTTGTATAATCTGTTAGGTTCTTAATTTTTAAAATACTTATCCTGTCTATCACTAGCTATTAGCTATTAGCTATAACCCACCTCCACACACACACCCCTCACATGACCAATTCCAGATTTCCCCTCATGTAAATGCACACAGATGTAAAAGTACAAGCAATATGTTACTTAACAACATACATCTTCACACAGCTGTATGGGAAATCTTTTTTTCTGGAATTGGACAATGCTGTTCCTGCATCAGCATAAAGGAGCCGCTGTCATAGTTTTGCAAAGCACATATTTTTCTAGTCTTTCCCCTCTTCGGTCTTCTCCTGCTAATCATGTTTGACCCATTTTAATTTGCCCAGATGCACAAAAGTAGCCTAGCGTGTCTGGAATTAACAGTGCTTTCAAATAAACAATGTCAGTCACATCCTTGGTACTAATCCTCTGTTTCTGTCCCCTCGGCATCCCTGCTTCTCTGTCTGCAGACCTGTACAACTTCCTGCCCCCAGACTCGCGGGAGTTTGAGAACCTTGTGAAGATCCTGTCGTCTTTCTACCTGGACGCATCGTCCAGAGGCACATTTTCGTACTGCAAGGCCCGGCTCATAAACAATGAGCTGTTGGAAAAAGAGGTAGCTACTAAACCCTCCCCATGGAGCAGTCATTTGGTTTCCTATTGGAACACGTCCAAACAGCACGCATCTGCCCATCGCCAATCCCCGGACTGGCCTAAAACACAAATTTACATTTAGGGCGAACGGTTGAAATGCTCAGAAAAAGACTATCCTTGTTCCACTGTTGTGCTCTCATTGTCCTCCTTCTGTGTGGCAGTTTATTGAGAAGAGAAGGGAGCTGAAGCAGGAAGGCCGTACGGAGCAGGAGCTGGTCGAGTCGTACTGCTTCTTGTTTCCAGAGAAGTCAAAGGTGGGCCTGAAGGATTCAGATGGGGCCTTAGGCCTCAAGGGTAAGATTTGCTGCCATGCTTCTCTACTACGGTGTCTTTTAACTAACACGTTTGGGATTAAACTCTTTTCAGCTCCCGTGGATCTGCGAGAAAGGTCTGTCCGTGGGACACTCGAGGATCACTACACTAGGAAATTCAACAATGGGTGAGTGTCTGTGCTTTACTGAAGGCCAGAGAGTTTTCAAATGTCAGATTGTGTAACGTTATCTCATTTTAATGTCTCAGAAATGCAAATGTGAACTGTTCCCAGAGATTTCTGTGTTTTAAATATCAAATGTATTCCCAGTCTCGTGAGATCCATCAGCTAGGGGTTAGTTAAATTTTCAATGGATCTGTTCTTATATAAATGTTACCCTTTTGATGTTGTTGCATGCATTTAAGTTTCAAAGCCTGTGAGTTACAAAGTGATTTTGTTTTTGTAGTCATGTAAAACGCTGTTGATCTTAGCATCATAAGGGCAGGGGTGTATTCGTTCTCAATAAAGGTTTTTCTACTGAGCAAATTCAGACAATGCCCTATTTTGTATTGTATTCTTTATTTTTAAAGGAACGTTTATCAGAAGACTATACGTTTTGCCACAGTGCCATCCAAATGAACACACCCCAGCTTTCCCCACTGAACGACAGCTTAGCATGACTGCCAGATAAAGTTACGCGAAGATACCCAATACACGATATACCGACAGCTGAGCGCAGTGGAGAGATTTATTGCTAAACATAAAGTAGAAGAGGCCTCAGAAAAGAGTAGTTCATGCACAGTTAGATCTAGACGGTTGTTGTCTTCAAATCTTTTTGGTTTTGTTCATTGACCAGACATCCTTTTTTCTGGCCATTTCAGGTGTTTATCTGTCCAAATTCTCGGATTTGCTGCAAATAAACCCGTTTGAACCGGGCACCTGTGGGGACATAGTCATATTTAAAGTCATGAGGGTAAGTGCATGTATCGCCGTCATCACAAACGTACATATGAAACTGTTCCTGAATGAATACACGAACACCTACAGTTGCTCTGCAACTTCCTGGCATTGGTATGGAGCCCATCTGACCACCCATCTGTGTACCGCGTCACCTGTGTGATTTGTTGTGCCTCAGGGCCGTCTGAAGAACATCTTCGACAACATGTCGAAGAGTGTGCTCGACCCCACGCCCAAGTTCGACTGCCACGTCTCGAAGAACGCCACGCGGGTCAACTCGCTGCTGTCCTACCGAGCGTTCGAGCTCACGCAGCAGTACTTCTACGAGTTTGCGTTCGACGAGATCAAGTCGCGGCCGCGGCACGTGTGTCCGTACGCCGTGGTTTCCTTCCAGTACAAAGGCAGGGAGTGTGCCTCGGCCCCCATGGGCACGCACCGCTTCAACAGCACCACCTGCGACGGTGCCAACCGAGGTACTCCCGCCCCCACCTCCGCTTGTCCCGCCTTTCTGTCAGTAGGAGTGACAGTGTTTTGTTGCTTTCTTGTTGTTTTGATCGGGGATACATCGGGGATTTCAATATTTGGATTTGCCTCTTAGGGAGGAGTGGCTACGTAGTGTGGAGTGGCCCCCTGGTGAACAAGGGTCAGGAGGTTTGCCAGATCTCGCTACGCTCATCTACGCGGCACTTCCTCCCTTTCAAATTGTGAGTACCCCTTTTGCTACTCATACATGAAACATTTATCTCTGGATCTCAAACATGGATACCAATTGTTGTTATTTGTAATTCCATGCAGTGCTGTGGAGAAAATTGATTAAAATGAACCCTGATTGAACAAACACATTGTGTATACTTATTTTTATCCAATGAACATTAATGCAACACGCAATACCCACTGTGAAATCTGATAAGCCCCCTTACATTCAATAATTGGTTGGGCGCCATGGCAACAAAGCCCCTCCTTAAGGTGTCGATCAGTCTCTCGGACTGTTGTGAGGGGCACTTGGCCTGCTCGTCAGGTCATCCTAAAGGAGAGTCCCAGGACATTTGCCTGTGGTCTGAACCCGTAGCACAGCTGGGTTACGCAGCAAGGCGGTCATCCAAAACACACCAGCCACTCTTTATCAACCCGACGTTTTGAACTGGCCTGTTTAGTGGGGAGACCTAAACCTAACCGCGATGTTGTGGTAGGACCTGAAATGATCAGTGCTGTAAAACCACTGTTGCAGAGTTAAAGCAAGCTGTACATGTGGGATTTGAACAAAATCAAATTAAGTTAGTATACCCGCCTAAAGTAATTTAAACCTTTAGCTTAAACATCTCAAATGCAAAAATAGAGAATCGTGAAGGAGATGTGCTTTTTCAAGTTTAGCTGATGTGTGTGTGTGTGTGGGGTATCTGCAGAGCGGAGAAGTTGGAGGTGACCATGGGCATGCAGCTGGACCAGGTCAAGAGGAAGATCCCGTCTGTTCTGTTCTCCTGGGACACCTACAGTGGAACGCGAGAAGGTCTGGAACGTTCCGACTAACCCCTTGAGACTGGCAAATACCTCGTCCATTTTAAATTCTGTCCTTTAACTGACACGCATTCAGATGTCTGTCCATGCGATAGTTGCTGTGGAATATACGAAATCCCATTTAATCAAGTGATTGTTTTTTTTCTTTTCTTTTTGTCTTAAAACACCTGTTTGATTTGCCATGTTTCAACCGTGTTTTTGACTCTAAAACATGGATGTGGACAAGGCCTGTTCATCATGATGTTCTCTTTCACGTTAAATTATTTTGTGTTTAAACGAGCTGTTTGTCCTGGTTTTCTTAGCAGCAGTTGTGTGATGTATAATGACATGGGTAAAATATGATGCCCATTTCTGTCAGTGAACAAAAAATGTGACCCCTGGACTAGAGTTAAAAAAAAAATATCTATGGTTTTAAACACAGGTTCTAAATAAGGAAAAATATCTCTTTTGAAATGTCTTACCTATGGGCTGCAGAACCAGTTCCTCTCAATGGCCAAGTGTTGCCGTTGTCTGTTCTAGCCAGACTATGAAACGCCTTTCAGTATTGAATCTGACAATGTTGTATGACTTCCTCCATAATTGTATAGCACTTCTTTTCGATGCCTTTCTCCTGTGGAATCCGCTGTTCTCACCCCAGTGTCTTTGCGTTTCAGTGCTGAGGTGTGGGTTGTATTGCAGCCTGTTTGAGGTGGACGGTAAGCCCAGGACGGGCACGCTCTCCGGGCTCATCCACAAACTCGAGCGGGAGAGGATGGTGAGTCGTGACAACAGACAATGTACAGATGCTTCTTTTGTGGTTTTAGGATGTAAAGGGGTTTTACGATACTTTCCTGTTGTCGTTTGGTAACCGGTGACGTTTAAAATGTATAGCAACCAAACGTTTCCCTGAAAGTGGGTTGTTGTTAAGTTTTCTTTTTTCTTTTTCTTTTTTGGGCTTTGAATGCAATCCGGTAATTCCCAAATGCCGCAACGTTATGTTGAAAGATTGCCGTTTGCTGAGTTTCACCTCTGCAGGGAGAATGCTAATTGTTTGTTTGGATGTAGTTAATGTCTGTTCCCTTCCCCCTTGCTCCTGTGCAGGTGCTGGTGAGGCCTCTGGTGGACAAAGGCTTTCTGTTCCTCCTGTCGTCTTCTCAGATGCTCCCTCCCAACGGTACGCTCCGTCTTCTGTCCTTCCGTCTCTCGCTCCTCATGGTTTGTCGCGGGTTAATACTGACACGGTTGTTCCCTCGTGTCTGTGTGTTCCAGACCGCCGGGGGCGTGTTGAGAAGAGCCTGCAGGCACTGTTTGTTTTCCAGGAGTCCAGGGGCGTCACTAAGCACAGTACGTATCCCGAAACGCCTTTCAAACCTCGGTTGGAACTTTGTTTCCCTTCTCGAGGAACACAGTAGACTTCACGCCCTCTGAACCGCCTCCTCCGTCTTAAGTGTCGTTGTGTTGCCATCCCCCCCAGCAGGGAGACCGTCGGAGCAGGAGCCCCTGTCCGCTGAGCCCCAGCCCCCCCTCCTGGCCTCCGTGGAGCCCTTCATCCCGGCCCTGCACTACGCCCTGCTCAAGCTGCGCTCCAACCCGGACAACAAGCACCTCGGCACGGGCGTGGAGCGCCAGGCCCATGACTACCTGACCCGGAAAGACAGCGGCCGGCCCTTCCTCGTCCCGGAGTACCTGCAGAACCTAGACGAGCGGGAGAACGCGCCCACGGCGCCGCGTCCCAAACCCAACATGGACGGCCTGCTGCGCTCCTACCTCCTCGGGCCCTCCTCGGCCTACGTCCTCCCCATGGTCAAAGCCCGAGACATGATGGACCGGATCAACCAGCCGCCGCCCGCCCCCGCCCCGCCCACCACGGACTACAGCCCCGTATCGGACTGGGGGGGCTCGGGTGGGTCGGACCGGCCGGAGCGGGCGGAGAGGCCCGAGAAGCCACCGGAAAGAGCCGAGGGCAGCAGCGGTAGCGGCCGGAGGAGAGGGGGGTCGACCCAGACCCATTCTAACGGGGCCTTGTCTCAGAGGTCCAGACAGTCCCAGAGCGAGTACGACAAGGAGAAGATGAAGCAGCTGCTCACCCTGATCCAGCTGCACAAGAAGGCCCTGGTGAAGGAACCGGGCGGGAAGGAGAGGGCAGAGGGCACCGACGACGGAGGGTGGGAGGGTCCCCACGGCCTGAAGAGGAAGCTGGAGGAGGACCAATCGGGAGCCATGCACAAGTACCTGAGGTGCGCCCACTTCAGCAACGGGGAGCCCAGCCGAGGTGAGACTGCTGTTTGCGTCCGGCCCGTTGGGAGGACCAGCGAGTGTGTGTAGGGAGGATGGTGTCGTTGTTGTGGGGTGATTGGGGGAAGAGCAGGGGGGAGTGGGGTCTGGGCTGTTATGTTGTATCCTACCCAACTGGAAATATCAACTAGGACGTCCGGTTCCAGAAGCATTTTTTGTCCCCTTTGAGTGTGTGAGTTGCAAATTTATTGGAAGTGTATTTCACTTCTAGAAATTCAATTTGAAAAAAATGTCAGCCACATTCATGGTCAGACAATGCTTATATTGCTAATATGTCAACGCTCTGGTACTAATTTAATACGGGGAACTGCAAATCCAGAACTGAGAAATCGCTAAAGTAATCTCTGAATGGCCTAGAATCTGCTTTTTCTTTTCAATGAATCTCTAGACAGCCACGTGAGACGTTCTTTACTCCTCGGTCAGTCAAGAGGAAGTGAGATATGAAAACCTGCAGATAAGTCAGTCCTCTGTGGATTGAGATTGACTTTACCAGTATGCCCCGGTCTAATGACTCTGCAACAGTATAGGTCTGGATGGCTAGGTGGGACGATCCAGGAAAAGGACCGTTTACTCCGTCGCGTAGCGATGAACAACTTCAGTGTTCAATAGAAAAATAGGTTGTGTTGTGGGGTTGGGGTGAGATCAGGGTTATTCAACTCCTACCATCTATGGCCGGAGCCTGCTTGTCTTCTGGTTTTGTCTCATCATTTATGTCAGACTGTTTATGTCCCCGGTTCAAAATGTCCCCGGTTGCGGGGGTGGTACTGGTTGGGCCAGAGTTTTTGATGTGTAATTGTGATGCTGCTGAACCTACCAGTTTAACCCAGCTAAGCTATGTCCATGCTTACCTCACCGTCTGTCCACCCAGAAGCCCCGGGAGAGGACGTGGAGCCAGGAAACTCCCACCTGGCGGCGGTGATAGAGAGCATGGGCATCTACGACACGGACCTGAGGGACCGGGGCGACACCTCCCAGCCTGCCCCGGGCAACGAGACCCAGCGCCTTCTCAAGATCCTGCTGGCCACTCTCAACAAGGCCATGGCCCAAGGAACAGTCCCCACCGCCCAGCCCGACCACGTGAAGCTGTCCGCCGGCTCGCTTGCCTCAGAGAAGCCCCTGGCGGGACCGGCATACACCGGGCAAGTGGAGCAAGCCCGGCAGGATTTCCTGGAGGTGAGATGCTGTGTGCCTTTGTGTGTATTGCTGTTTTACTATTGCAGGAACGACTGAAAGATTACAAAAGGTTAGGGTTTTGTGAAGTATTTTTTTTTATACTAAGAGAAGTAAACTTGAATAGTAAGTTTACCTAGATAGTAAAGCCTGTATGTGTGTTTGTTTGGGGGAGAGGCGGTACTTGATTAATGTTTAATCTGTGCAAGAACAGATAATGGTGGTGACTGACCATGTTTCTGTTGTTGTCTGTTTAGGAGCAGACTGTGGCCAGTCTCCCCAGCCCCTTCAGTCCCGGATCTCCAGGGCCGCAAACCCAGACCGCTGACGCCCCGCCCCTTGCTACAGCCCTTCCCCTTGCTACAGCCCCGCCCCTTGCCACCGCTCTGCCCCTCCCCACTCTGTCCTTGGCCACCGCTCCGCCCCTCCCTGTGGACAAATCCATCTCCTTCCTCAATGCCACCGACGGCCACCTGGAGCAGAGGAGAATTCCGGAGGGGGACGATGGAGGCCCAAGCAGCACCTCCCGGGAGCCGGAAAGGGTTTCTAGGGAGGCTTCTTTGGAGAGGGAGCGATCAGCCTCCCTGGAACTGGACAGGGTTCTTAGAGGAGCTTCTCAGGACAGCAAGGGGGTAGACGGCAGCTCCTCCATAGAGGAGAATAAGGTTGAGAGGCCAGACAAAGGGCCCGTCTCCTTGGACACCATCCTCAGCCAGGAGCTCCACTCCCTCTCCAGCTCCATCCAGGGACTCATGGAGTGCGAGAAAATCCAGTACGCCAACCAGCTGCCTCCGCGGCAGCCCCTCTGCCGACACTGGCGGCCCAACAGCTCCTTCTCCTACTTTGTGGCTCCCTACGTGGTGTCGGTCCCGGTCCAGAGCCACGTCAACGCCCTGTCCGAGAAGATCGGCCAGCTGCTGCCCGATGCGGGCGACTCGGCGCCCCGGGAGCTTTCCTCCCCCACATCGTTGGAGCCTTCTCCGCACTCCGTCGTCCCTGTGCCCCTTCTCCCTCCCCCTCCTAATCAGACCCTCGACTCCTTTACACCTCCTGTTTCCTCCGTCACCACACCGTACCCCCCGAGCACCCCCGCCCACTCCACGGCATCCACCGCCAATCCCGTTCCCAAAACCAAAACGCTGCTTCCCCAGGCTCAGAATGCCTGTGTTCCTCAGAGCCACAGGCAGGACACGTTCAAACAATCCAACAAAACCCCAACCGGCGTGCCGAAACTAGTCGGCGACAGGATGTCCGAAGCGTCCGCCTCAGAGACCGGCGACTTCTACTCCCCCTCTCAGGCCTCCACGGAATTGGCCTCCTCCCAGCCTAAACCGGCTGCCCTCTCGGCTCAGCCAGTCCTGAGTCAGGCCTCAGCCGCCGGGCTCCTGCTGGGCCAGCTGAAGCCGGAGGTGTTCAGCAGCCTGGTGGAGATCTTCAAGGACGTGCAGAAGAACACGGTGAAGTTCTACATCCATGCGGCCGATCAAGAGGAGGAGAGTGAAATCTGCGTGGAGATCAAGGTACTGTTGAATGGCCTCGTAGGTCCTCCAGTTTTTACATCCGACGCCTGCCGAGAGAAAGTCAGATGGTTGGGGAAATATGTTATATGTCTGCGCCATGGGGGGTTTGGTGGTTCTTCATTTAGAAATGGTTGGTTTACCCAATAAATTCTGTAAAAACCCTTTAAAGGTGTTCTTTAAAGCACCCCCCTTTAATGGTTCCTTAATAACCCATTTGAATATCCTTTTTGGTTGATATTTAAGGAGTTTCTTTACATGGTTCTTTGAGTAACATGTAAATGTTTTTCACAGTACATAAGGCTTGCTAATGTCCTTGTCATTGGTTTCTTTTAATAGGTAGTGTTAGCTAACTCTGTCACAATGACGGTAACTAGCTGCATTTTTGCAAATTTTAGCTATTGTAATTTGTTTGGATGGATGTGTAATGATTTTTATTACATTGGTGATTCTGCCTGGCTAGTCTTCAAACTCAACCAAACTATTTGCTGGGATTTTAAACAGAGGGAACCACGCGCGGATAGTGTTTCACAGATAGATGTCGAATCCCATGCTAGCCTACCCATATGGTCGAATCCCATGCTAGCCTACCCAT
>JACXGK010013047.1:0-13472 GCA_016801125.1 Novumbra hubbsi
CCCCTAGTGCACATTCTGTGTTAGGGCCCCTAGTGCACCTTCTGTGTTAGGGCCCCTAGTGCACCTTCTGTGTTAGGGCCCCTAGTGGTCCCGCTGTGGAATAAATCATGACGGCACAACAATGCATCAGTTGACTTATTGCTGTTGCGTGACCGGAGCTTAGCGGTACCGCTGTTTTGGAGCGGCGAACGGCGCCATGGCCGGGTCAGCCAGCCGAGCGTGCGGGCTTGTCATGCCGCCGTATAATTGTGCCGCATCAGGCCCCCTCTAACTAGTCAGCTGGGAGACCCGGTATCTTTCATCTCCCCTCCCCTGGCATCTCCTAGCCCTGGCCCCCTCGGCGGGTCGGTCGGCATAGCCCCAGCCCTGACAGCAGCCTTCTCATCATGCTGTCAGTAGTATGCTAACAAGGACCGTCCATCCACCATGGCCCTGAGTGCTTCCTGCCTGCCTGCCTCACCACCACACAGCACCTTGACCCCATAGACCGACTTACCAGAATGACTTATGGTCTATCGCCATGGCACCTTTTCTCCTTCTGTCTCCGATTTCTCTCTTTCTCTTTGCCTGGAGCTTTGTTGCTTTCTCTCCCTCTTCGGTTCTCTCCGTCTTTCCTCTCTGTGGCTCTTTCCTATCTTGTTCCTGTCTTTCCTCATAGTTTTTCTCTGTTTCGTCCCCGTCTTTCTCTGGCCTCTCCTCCATGTAGTTGTTGTTTGTCATGTGGCTGATTGTGTCGGTGTGTGTGCAGGTGTGAGTGTGGGAGGCCTGGTGTTACTGGGATGTGTCTCCAAACAAGCTGTGGGTCTCTGCTCTGACAACAGGTGTCAGCCGCAACAAGAGGGCAGAGCACTGGCCATTGGGTGTTGTCTCCTGGGTGAGGATACAAAGAAGGGGAGGGTAGAGGAGGTGGTGAGGAGTATGGCGTTGGAAAGAGAGAGAGAGCAAGAGGGAAAGAGAACAGGGGAAACCAGTGACAATGTAAACTAGTTTAAGAATGGTGTTGGTGAGCTCTTTAGCCCAGATTCTCTGTGCCTCGTTGACCGCTTGCTAAAGGAAATATTATAAAGAAAGTCAACAAGCTAAACTGAATATGATAGCAGATTCATATGAGTGTTATGATGTTGTCTTTTGGTGGTTAACAACAGGCTTTGATATGTGCCTGTCAGCAGCCACCCACGCTTCCTGTTCCTATCACTGATAAACTGCATTCTCCCCAACCGCTTGTTCTCACATTTCTCACGGATATTAGCTCCTTGCTGTGTTCACTATGTGGTTTTGACGCAGATCTTGCTGTGAAAATAGATTGAAAACAGGTAATTACATTGAGTTAACGGTACATATTTTTGGTGGTAACACATTGTTGAATTCTACGCATTGATCTCCTGTCAAAAATAGTACAAGGTGGTCCCAAGAGAGACATTTCTCAATTCTGAATACTCTCCTGTTAGTTTCTTCTTACCCATTTCTAGTGTTGTATTTTTACTAAAGCAGTGATCATCTTATTTTTTATAAAGCTTAACATTACTGATAAATGCAACAGATGGATGAAGAATTCTGATGACTGGAAGTTTAAAGAGAAAATGTAAATCGCAAAAGAAAGGGTGGAAAATAATTACATGGGTAGTTTGACCTATATTCCCATGGTGTCATTTAATGATATGCCATTCTTTACTTTTAGCCCAGTCTGTAGTTAGCATCATTAATGTTTTCCAAGTTAATTCACTGAAGCAGCCATACTAGCCAGGTTGCATCCAGAAACTAAGGCAAAATACTTACAAAATGTAATTTCCTGATACTTCTTATGTTTCCCTGTCTGCACATTCACAAATCGATTTCTTGCCCCAAAGAGAATATAGCGTTTTTTTTCTTCTGCAGCATTTTTAGATTAATTAAATAATCCTGCCATTCTAACAATATAAGGACATCATGCACACACAAATTGCAGTTGGTTAGCTAGTTAGATAATTTGCAATCTAATGAGGCAATATGCCACTATATTTCCAGAGGAATGTTGCCTTTAATGTCTTTTATTCTCAGGTAGATTAAATACCTCTGCAATTTCAAGAATACAAAGGCATCACATTATAAAGAAATTGTTTTGATGTAAGATGATAAAGTTCCTGTGTCTGGTGTATGAATACAGTTTGGTATGAGTAGATTAGGTGCAACGCCAAACAAAAGTTCCTTAGTTGTAATTAAATATACTTTGCCATTAAACAACCTAAAAGGGATATACTTTGCTCTGTGTTTGCTCTCTTTTGTACTACAACAGACATTACAATTGCACTTAGCTAGCTAATATGTTATCTAATGAGGCAATATCAAGCCCCAAGGTGAATATCACATTAACTACCTTGTGTTCTCAGACAGATAAAATAACTATGCAGAAGCATAACATTATATACAGATTGTTGTTTGCTAGCTAGATAGTTTGCTGTCCAATATAGCAGGTAATGTCCTGCCTCAAAGGGAATATATCTATGCCTATTTTGTATTCACATGGATAAAATACATACATAGCTAGCTTTTTTTAAATGAAATAACTAGTGCTGTTCTTACACACTCTTGTCGTCACAGGTGTACCTGGGTCAGCTGTATCATCCTTTGCTGTGGCATGTTTATAACATACTTAAACATTCCTTGGTTGATGCTTCAATATAATGTTACATTATGGCAATAATCCACAATTTGCTAAACTTAAATGTGCGGCAACCTGTACAAATTATACCCTAATACCTTTCTTTCCCTAGAGCAGAAATCTACTTTGTTGATATACAGGAAAGAAGATATGAAATGCAGACACTGTCAATGACAATGTCAAAACTCAGTTTCTAGTTCTGTATCTTCAATATGGTCAGTTTGTAGTCCTGTATCGTCAATATGGTCAGTTTTTATTTCTGTATTTGAAATATGGTCGTTTATATTCCTGTATTTGCAATATGGTCAGTTTGTAGTCCTGTCTACAATGTGTTCAGTATTCAGTTACCTCTTTTTAACAAGTCCTAGTACTATATCTTCATTACGGTCTGATTCTAGTTTTGTATCTTTAATTTGGTCAGTTTCTCTCTTTCAGTTTCTAATGCTGTATTTTTAATGTGGTCAGTTTCTCTCTTTCAGTTTCTAATGCTGTATCTTTAATGTGGTCAGTTTCTCTCTTTCAGTTTCTAATGCTGTATCTTTAATGTGGTCAGTTTATGTGAGTGCTGCCAGGGCTTAGGAGAGCTGTCAGGGCTAGATGGGCTCTGGTGCCTTCAGAAGCAGGCTGTTGCTGTATAATCTCTGACCCATCTGAGACACGGACACACACACACACACACAGACAGAGGCTGAGGCACCTCATTACTGGGAGAAACCTAGGTCCCAGAGGGTTAGGGCCAGCACCTAAACAGGCCTAATCCAGTATTTGTTCTTGGGGACTGTATCTGTGATTCTCCATTGAATGGAATATTAAGCACCAGGTCTTTTGTGGAGCGTGTAAGCCATTTGGCTCCATACATCTATTATTTATTAGCCTGGCAAATATTTTATTAGTCTCCACGCCCCCTGTTACCTACTCTCTGTTGAAGCCCCTGAGAAAGAATGACAGGACAGAAGCAAGGACAGAATGACGGACAGAAGGGACGGCAGACAGACTAAAAGGCAGGCAGCCAAACTGCAAGAAGGACATGAAAGAAAGAGAACATTCTCCAGTTTTTTTTTTTCTTCTACCTCTTCTTTTTATTGAATGGTGTATGAACCTCTCTGTGAAAACACACTAGGATGTGTTGGGTTAGATGTGAGAGGAAGTATGTGTGCTATGCCATCACTACAACCTTTTTTCCTTCCTCCATGGTTGACCGGTGGAGGACGAACAAATCACATCTAATTTTAGCTTTAAAATATGTATCTTGGTTTCAGTTGAACCCACTTCCTTCTGTCCCCTCATGCTTACAAGAGAGATATTCTGTCTCTTCCCTTTTAACCTCAGAGTAAAGCAGGCCAATTGGGGGCTAAGTGAGCCTCACCTTGAGGCCTTGCTGTGGCTGAGATAATTGGAGTTTGTTAGCTAGTTTTTCTGTCCCATTACCTCCTGGTACCAACGGCTGAGCCTCCTCTCTCTGTCTCCCTGAGGAGGAACAGTGTGTGTCTGTGTGTCCATAGGAGAGGCCCTCCAACGCTGAACCACTGACCTCTCTTCATCATTATTGAATAGGTTTATACTGTCACCGTTTACCGGGGGAGGGGAGCACAGCAACACAGCTTTGATACGCTCACATTAATATTCATTCCATTTATTTCATTTCCACCTCCGAAAAAAATGTGTTTGCTGGGGAATTGAATCTGTCAGCAATGTGGCGTTGTTGTTATTTATTTGAAGAAGGCAGCCAGCGGATATACATATGCAGATATGTGGTGCAAGACACCAATTAAAAGTTGATTAAGACCTAACAGCGGTGGGACTCTGGGAGAGATTGCAGGAAAGTAAATTATTGCTCCTTTATCTCTAAATGATAGCGGTTGAACCTCCAAGTCCGCAAGCCCAGCTAGTGGGAGAACAGAGAACGTCGTGGTCCCTCCGTCGGTTCGGTTCAGTTCAATCTCCAATCTTGGTTGCGTTGACTTGCTCATCGGTCAATTGTGACATTGTGTGTTTCAGTGAGCAAGACGTCTTCTGTGTGTGTATGTGTGGTTCACACGTTGCTATGATGCTCCAAGCGTAATGCCTGCTCCCTGGTCCCGGTGGGATCAGCCCAGCCCGTAGCGTTAGCGGTCTCTCTTGGCTAACTCATGTTTCATTCTTTGGCAATTTGCCCTAATGAAGTCCCAGTGGAGCCCTCAGACCACTGTTCTCTTTCCATATTTAATCATGTTATTTTAATCTGCAGGGTGAGGTAGCTAGCTAGGCTGTGTGTGTGTGTGTGTGTGTCATTACAATTACTAGATCAGGGAAGAGCGCTAGGGTCACGGTCCCTTTTATTTCTTTTTTTTCATGAAATCCTTAAATGTAAATGTTATTTTTAAAATACACATTGCTACTTTTCCTGTGTGTGTTTTTTCATTGGTAACTTATTGTCAAATGAAAAGAGAGATTTCATAGGCCGAAACACCCGTCAATCAGCATCAATGTGCCTATGTCCCGGTTGTTAAATAACGGTGGTTCATGTGTTGAGGTTCAGGTCTTTGTCGCCTGTCTGACACTCAGACTTTTCTTTAGTTTTATTTCTTCATTGTTGTGTATCTGTCGCAGGGGTTACGCACACACACATACACCATTCTAACATGATTGATATCCATCTTTCTGTCTCTATCGTCTGTTTCTCCTGCTTTCTGTGTGCACGCGTGCGTTCACTATTTGACACCGCTTTCAAAGCCGTCGTGTCAAGCCTGAGTCCTGTGTTGTCGGAATAAAAGCTAAGCCACACGACGGCAGCCGTAACACACTGGATCATACGGCCTCTTCCCCCCAAACAGCATTTTTCAACACGCCGCTGTGTGTGTTTTTGTCTCGGGTTTGAACGTTTTGCCGCCAATGCTCCTCGAGAGGTACGGCGGGATGACGTCATCCTACATTACTCAGCCACGTGTCACCATGCTTTGGTCTGTTTGTCCCTCTCTCCCTCTGTAGTTAACGGCGTGCGTCCACGGCTCGGCTTCCATGTTGTTTCCCATGTACTGGCAACACATTTACATCCCCGTGCTGCCTCCGCATCTCCTCGACTACTGCTGGTAAGACTGCACTACTGGACACACAAACACATTCAGTGGGTGATATACTGGACAGCCATGGCCAAATGTTTTGAGAATGATGCAAGTGTTGGTTTAAACAAAGCTTGCGGCTGCAGTGTTTCTAGATCTTTTTGTCAGATGTTATTATGGTATACTCAAGTATAATTACAAGCATTTCATAAGTGTCAAAGGCTACTATTGACAATTACATTAAGTACATGCAAAGAGTCAGACCTCTGCAATTTGCCCTGGCAAGCTCTCAATTAACTTCTGGGCCACATCCTGACTGATGGCAGCCCATTTTTGAATAATCAATGGTTCTAGTTTGTCAGAATTTGTGGGTTTTTGTTTGTCCACCCTTGAGGATTGACCACAAGTTCTCAATGGGAATAGGGTCTGGGGAGTTTCCTGGCCATGGACCCACAATATTGATGTTTTATTTCTTGAACCACGTAGTTTTGCCTTATGACAAAGTGCTCCCTGATACTGGAAAATGCTTTGTTTATCACCAAACTGTTCTTGGATGGATGGGAGAAGATGCTCTCTGAGGAGGTTTTTGTGCCATTCCTTATTCATGACTGTGTTCTTAGACAAAATTGTGAGTGAGCCTACTCCCTTGGCTGAGAAGCCACCCCACTCATGAATGGTCTCAGGATGCTTTACTGTTGGCATGACACAGGACTGATGGTAGCACACACCTTTTCTTCTCCTGACAAGAGTTTTTCCAGATGCCCCAAACCATCGGAAAGGATTCATCAGAGAAAATGACTTTACCCCAGTTCTTAGCAATCCCTGTACCTTTTGCCAAATTACAGTCTGTCCCTTTGCTGCCCTTCTTGACACCAGGTCATCCTCCAAAAGTCCTCACTGTGCGTGCAGATTCACTCACACCTGCCTGCTGCCATTCCTGAGCAAGCTCTGCACTGGTGGTGCCCCGATCCCGTAGCTAAACTTTAGGAGAAGGTCCTTGTGCTTGATGGACTTTCTTGGGCACCCTAAAGCCTTCTTCACAACAACCTCTTTCCTTAAAATTCTTAATGATCCGATAAATGGTAGATTTAGGTGCAATCTTATTAGCAGCGATATCCTTGCCTGTGCAGACTTGGTGAAAATTAATATCTGTGTCATTCTCAAAATATTTGGCCACGGCTGTACTGTGCAAAAGTCTTAGGCACCTGAAAGTCTAACTAACTTTATTTGGTTAGTAAGTGATTTCATAAAAAAAAATATGAATGTATGTTTGTGTATACACATGCACAGTATATTCGATTCCTTGAGTCGGTCAGGTCAATCTATGTGTCTTAATCATCGGTGGATTTCTTTACATCTGAGGGTGGTAACGTTTTATTATTTTTTCAAAAATGATTGTGGTAATTCTGCGAGTGGTATTCCATAGATTTGTTTGTGTTTGACAGCCATAAAAAGAAAGGTGCGAAGGTTAGAGGAACTCGGATGTGACATTATCATCATTTTAGAACTAGCTTAACATGCCAATAAATCAGCAATCTACTTTTTTGTTTTGGCCATCTTGGTGCAATAATTGGGATCATGTACAGTGTGCTAATTCCGCTATGAAAAGAAAAACTAGCCAGGACCATTGTTTAATATGGCATACTTTGCTGTTGACTTTTCTTTGACATTAATTTAATGTATTATTATTATGTTCACTGAAGCCACATTTTTCAAAGTTTTTTTATGTATATTATAGTTATACAGTGGGGAGAACAAGTATTTGATACGCTGCCGATTTTGCAGGTTTTCCTACTTACAAAGCATGTAGAGGTCTGTCATTTTTATCATAGGTACACTTCAACTGTAAGAGACGGAATCTAAAACAAAAATCCAGAAAATCACATTTTATTTTATTGCATGACATAATTATTTGATACATCAGAAAAGCAGAACTTAATATTTGGCACAGAAACCTTTGTTTGCAATTACAGAGATCATACGTTTCCTGTAGTTCTTGACCAGGTTTGCACACACTGCAGCAGGGATTTTGGCCCACTCCTCCATATAGACCTTCTCCAGATCCTTCAGGTTTCTGGGCTGTCGCTGGGCAATACGGACTTTCAGCTCCCTCCAAAGGGATTTTCTATTGGGTTCTGGTCTGGAGACTGGCTAGTACACTCCAGGACCTTGAGATGCCTCTTACGGAGCCACTCCTTAGTTGCCCTGGCTGTGTGTTTTGGGTCGTTGTCATGCTGGAAGCCCCAGCCACGACCCATGTTCAATGCTCTTACTGAGGTAAGGAGGTTGTTGGCCAAGATCTCGGGATACATGGCCCCTCCATCCTCCCATCAATGTGGTGCAGTCGTCCTGTCCCCTTTGCAGAAAAGCATCCCCACAGAATGATGTTTCCACCTCCATGCTTCACGGTTGGGATGGTGTTCTTGGGGTTGTACTTATCTTTCTTCTTCCTCCAAACACGGCGAGTAGAGTTTAGACCGAACAGCTCTATTTTTGTCTCATCAGACCACATGACCTTCTCCTATCCCTCCTCTGGATCATCCAGATGGTCATTGGCAAATTCAGACGGGCCTGGACATGCGCTGGCTTGAGCAGGGGGACCTTGCGTGCGCTGCAGGATTTTAATCCATGATGGCGCAGTGTGTTTTACTAATGGTTTTCTTTGAGACTGTGGTCCCAGCTCTTCTCAGGTCATTGACTAGGTCGTGCCGTGTAGTTCTGGGCTGATCCCTCACCTTCCTCATGATTATTGATGCCCCATGTGGTGAGATCTTGCATGGAGCCCCAGACTAAGGGGGATTGACCTCCTCTTGAACTTCTTCCATTTTCTTATAATTGCGCCAACAGTTGTTGCCTTCCCACAAGCTGCTTGCCTATTGTCCTGTAGCCCATCCCAGCCTTGTGCAGGTCTACTATTTTATCCCTGATGTCGTTACACAGCTCTCTGGTCTTGGCCATTGTGGAGAGGTTGGAGTCTGTTTGATTGAGTGTGTGGACAGGTGTCTTTTCTACAGGTAACGAGTTCAAACAGGTGCAGTTAATACAGGTAATGAGTGGAGAACAGGAGGGCTTCTTAAAGAAAACCTAACAGGTTTGTGAGAGCCGGAATTTTTGCTGGTTGGTAGGTGATCAAATACTTATGTCATGCAATATAATTCATACATGTGATTTTCTGTATTTTTGTTTTAGATTCCGTCTCTTACAGTTGTCACAGTTGTACAAGTGTACCTATGATAAAAATTACAGACCTCTACATGCTTTGTAAGTAGTAAAACCTACAAAATCGGCAGTGTATCAAATACTTGTTCTTCCCACTGTATGCAGAAATTAGGTTAATGTTTCCAAGTCTGCACCAGAATATGACACCAGCAGTGGAATAACGCTTTTATACATTAGTCTTTGTGGAACATTATTGTCATATAAATGTACTGTAATGTTTTCCCTGCATCAGATAATCAAACGTCTAGTGAATTACATTAGGACCCCCTAAACTGGGTTAGCAATGCCTATTACCGTGCTGTGTGTTTGTGCTTGGGTGTTTGTGCTTGTTTGTGTTCGAATGTGTGTGTATGAGCTCATTTGTATGTGTGTTTTTGTGTGTGTGTTTGTGCGCGTCTGTGCCTAGGTGTGTGCTTGTGTGTGTGTGTACATGAAAGGGAGCATTTACAGTATTGTGACAGACTGCCAGCTGTGTAGTTGAGAGAAAGAACAGAACTTATTAACTTGCTAACCTGATTGAGGCAGCGGCCACAGAACAGAAGAGCCTCCCCCCCCACACACACACACACACTACCAGCCCTGCCAAGCCTGGGGCTCGGTGCTGTTCCCCAGTCACAGTAATCAGGTTGGCCTGGTTGAGAGTGGGCGGCGGTGGTTTCTGGGAAGTGTGTGAGGCGTTAATGATGTTAGACGGTGTAGGCATGTCCTCCCTCACACTCCCCTCTGTTAGCCGATTGGCTGTCCGGACAGCTCTGAGGCTTGGCATTGGACTTCTGGTAAATACTGTATGTCTCATTGCAGAATAGCTGTTCATAGTAAGAGTTGGACAAGGGTGTGGAAATGCTGTTCTATTTAAACCTACCTGAAGTAAAGGAGGGTTTCCTTAAAGCCACAGTGACGTCATTCTAGAAAATATATTTTTTGACACGTTTTTTAGGTTTTTGATTTGATCTATTTATTTACATGTTAGTTATTTCGCACGTGCTCCTATCTAGAGCGTTATTATAAGATGACTATATAGTGGAGACCACAACATATCACAATTAAAGTTCAATAGTAGTCCGTGCTAGTAGTAGAAATATATATATATATTTTTACCAGTCATTTTGGTACGTAATTATATCCTGACTCATCATATTTTAAAATTCTTTTCTCTGTAGTGCCCCAATGCCTTATCTGGTGGGAGTTCATTTCAGTCTTCTGGAGGTACGTCAATCACACAAACACACATCATTTTAAGTCACAATCTTTTCCACTGTATGTTATTGAAATGATGATTTGGTTATTCAGTCTTTTCTGTCTTTTCATATCTGCTATTTAAATGTATTTGTTGCTGTGGAGTAGATGTGTGCGGTCTGCATGTGTGATCAAACAGCTGTGATTGCAGCTGTGAGAATGAATTAAACTGTTAAATTCTCCACACTATTTGGAATTTTAATGATGCAATATTTACTTTGACGCATCCAACACTGGGAACAAAATCAAAAGCGTATTGACAATGTTTTCTCCTTTTCTGTCATTTTGCCTGTGTTGTGGCTGCTCACTGAAACATTCAGGAGTATAAAAGACACGTGAGGGAAAGACTGAGAGAGGAGAGTTTTCACAAACAAAAGGCTTTTGTGCATCATTATTGAAATCTGGTGTGTTGGTCGGGGAACCATCACCGGGCGTGTGTGTGTGTGCGTGCGGGTGTGTGTGCCTGTGTGTCATGCTGTACCAGTGACAGACCTCATCTCCTGCGTAATTATACCAGATCAGCAGACACAAATGTGTGTATATTACTTGTGTTTGTGTGCGTGTATGAGAAAGAGCCTCCGTATTCCAGACTATCATAGACAAAAGTGTCAAACAAACCCCTCCCCCCCATCTGGAAGACGGTTATCAGGATAACTCAGCCTAGCCCAGCAGACTGCTGTGGGCACATGAGTACATACGCTGTTACAAAAGATTGAATGGAATGTATGCTATGGGCTGGTATTCTTTTTGGTTTTCTTGATGAGTGTAGTGTAAATGTTCCTTGTCAGTATGTCTTCCAACTGCTATACTTAACATGGGTTTCTTATAAAACCTATGTGTGTGACGACAATGTAATGACTTTGGAGTTACACGT
This sequence comes from Novumbra hubbsi, assembly GCA_016801125.1. Classification (NCBI taxonomy): domain Eukaryota; kingdom Metazoa; phylum Chordata; class Actinopteri; order Esociformes; family Umbridae; genus Novumbra; species Novumbra hubbsi. Next base: position 11,006 of record JACXGK010013047.1, read on the forward strand.
TTCAATTAAAAACACTGAGATCACTAAATACTGTCTATATTTAGAGTCTTAGGCCAGGGAAAGCCTTTTTTAAATAGAAATGCAAAAATAGAAATGGAGTCTTTTTTGTGCGGTGTGTGGTGGTGGATGTTGCATGCTGAGGATTGGCGTGTGCATGGCTCATCACCTGTGTCTTTGTAGAGAGTGCGTAGCAGATCACTAGAGGATGTGGTCATTCTGAATGTGGACACAAACACACTGGAGAGCACACAGGATGACTTGCAGAACCTTCCCAGCGAAGTGGTGAGTACACACACACGCACTGGTCATGACACGGTCATTTGAAATGATCTGTTTGAAAACATAAATGGCATTTCATCAGCATTTGGGGTGCCTGACCATACCGAAAGGTTGCTACGTTGAGTTCCTGAGCAAGGTGGTTTTATATACATTACCGTGTACATACACAAAAAAAAACATTGACATTAGAAATAATGATTTTTATTAGAAATAATAGTTGTGTCCTTTAAATGTTGCTTTTGTTGAAGAATCCTCCTTTTGCAGCAATTACAGCTTTGCAGACCTTTGGCATTCTAGTTGTCAATTTGTTGAGGTAAAATGAAGATATTCCACCACATTTTTCCTGAAGCATCTCAAACAAGTTGATAAGCACTTCTGTTGCTTGATAAGTTGATAACCACAGCTCCATAGGTTTGAGATCTGGTGATCATGCTGGCCACTCCATTATCCACAGAATACCAGCTGACTGCTTCTTTCCTAAATAGTTCCTGCATAGTTTAGATCTGTGCTTCGTTGTTCATTTGTAGGAGGAAATTTGCAATCAAGCACCATCCACACGGTATTCTGTTTTTTCAGAATTGAGTGATCGGCTTTCTTCTTCAAGATCTCTTTTACCCTGTACATATCTCCCACTTTACCGCCACCAAAGTACTCCTGACCATCATTTTGCCTCCACCATGCTTGACAGACGGCATCAAGCACTCCTCCAGAATCTTTTCATTTAGTCTCAAATGTTGTTCTTTGTGATCTGAACACCTCAAACTTTGAGATGATTTGTCTGGCCATTTTTAAATCTTCCTCTGTCCAGTATCTGTGTTGTTTGGCCCATCTTAACCTTTTTTTATTGGCCAGTCTGAGTTATGGCTTGTCCTTTGCAACTCAGTCTAGCAGGCCCTCATCCTGGAGTTGCCTCTTCACTTGACAATTGGACTGGTGTTTTGCGGGTGCTATTTAAAAAAGCTTCTGGTTTAGGAAACGTCGGGAAAGGCGTCGGTTTCTAAAACTAGACACTAATGTATTTGTCCTCATGCTCAGTTGTGCACCGGGCCTCCCGCTCTTTTTTCTATTCTGGTTAGTGCCAGTTTGCCCTATTCTGTAAAGGGAGTAGTACAAAGCATTGTTCAAGATCTTTTGTTTGTTTGTAATTCTTTGCATAGAACAGCTTTAATTCTCAGAACAAGAAAACAAAGTTCTTTGTTTCTGGACATTTTGAGCATGTAATAGAACCCACAATTGCTTATGCTGGTCAAAAGAAGGTTTTAATGCTTCTTTAATAAGCTCAACGGTTTTCATTTGTGCTAACACAAAAGTGTTTTCTTATTTTCAATAAGCCTTTTAAAATTATAAATTTGGATTAGCAAACCAGGAAATGTTGAAAAGAGGAACATTTTTAAGTGTATGGTATACACACATTGTCATATTAAATACACAAGTGATTTAAATGTTTTTGGACAGATGTTTTGACATGATAACAGATAGCTCCCGACTTTCACCACGCTGAGGCTGCCCGTGACCTCTGGCACTTGCTTGCCCTTTTGTTCTTGATTTTCTTAGCCTGCAATCCGTAGAACACATACTGTACTCTCAGCCTGATCATGACACGCACGCAAGCACTGCAAGCTTGAATTGATAGCCAAGGCTGTTAGGGTCTCATATGACACACGCAGAATAGGCAAGCGCTGTTCGTCATCCATCAGATCTGTGGAAACATCTCCCCCCTTCATCTCCCTCTATCTCTCCTTCCATCTCTCCTTCCAGCTCCTGCTCATATCCCTCTGTTCTAATCATTATTCCTCAAAGGCTGCTTTTTTGCCTGCCTAGTGGCCCATCTCTGGGAACAACAGAGCGAAAAAGACTGTGGGTTTGAGATAGGGACGGAGGGAGAGGAGGAGAAGGGAGACTGTGGTTTTGGGAAAGGGACAGAGGGAGAGGAGGAGGAGAGACTGTGGGTTTGGGAAAGAGACGGAGGGACTGGAGGAGAAGAGAGACTGGGTTTGGGAAAGGTATGGAGGGAGAGGAGGAGAAGAGAGACTGTGGGTTTGGGAAAGGGACGAAGGGACGGAGGGAGAGGAGGAGGAGAGACTGGGTTTGGGAAAGGGATGGAGGGAGAGGAGGAGAAGAGAGATTATGGGTTTGGGAAAGGGATGGAGGAGGAGGAGGAGAGACTGTGGGTTTGGGAAAGGGACGG
>JACXGK010013048.1:0-13465 GCA_016801125.1 Novumbra hubbsi
TCGCTGAAGAAAAACGGGACGGGGTATGAAGGGCAGACGCTCAAGATATAGGGGCAGGTTTGCCCCGATTGGTTGAGCTAGTACATTTTGTTTTCAAGCTGGGCCGCTATGCGGCATGGGTAACCGCTAGAGCTACGCCTCTAGGGGGCTACGCTCCACTCATATAACCGGAGTTACATTCCCGGTAACTTAAGTTCCCCAACGCCCCACCCCTTTCCTAGGTAGCGACATCTTGTCGCCTGAAAAACAAAGGCTAGATGCGTTCCTTTTATTTGGCTAGGGCGCAGTTTTTCCTTGCGTCGTGTTGCCCAGACATCGAAAAATGTATATGTAAGCTAGAGGCGTCAGTTTTACTCTTTGGAGTTTAGCTAAGTTGTTAGAACTTAGATGTTAAAATGTATAATAATAACGCTGAAGCTTGTAAGAAATTACCAGGATACGAAGCCAAATCTTTAGAAACATTAACTTGCAATTTACCAGAGATTCTAAAGGGGTCAGTTTTAACACAATATAGTACATTAAAATATATTTACAATCCTATGTATGCTTGTTTAAAACTCTATGAGAATAAGAAGATTTAAAAAACAAAATTATTCTGTAGGAAGCGGGGTGTTTCATCCTGTGCGCTTTACACCTTCGCTCGGTTTGGACGCAAATAAGCAAATATATTTTCAGAAGAAATTATAGTGTTTGGAGAGGCAGTTTGTATGTTGAGAATTGTCTCTAAACAAGAAGGTGCAGATTTAAAACTAACAGTTTTTGGCTGTAACTCCTATAATAAGAGTAACCTCTCGCTTCTAACAGAATATCCAGTGTATGGTGTTTTTAGTTAGTTGGTTAATTACTATGTAGAATTATTTTGCTTCCTATTAACTGACTGGCCATTGATACGCGTTTTATTGTACAAGATTCAAGACCTCTTCACACATCGTGTTCATTTAAAACGATGGTGTACGGACCCCAAAACTGTTTATAATAACAAAGCCATTTGTTTGGGGCGTGGGGTTGATTTTCGAACGGGTGGGGGGCTATTGTCCTTTTAAAAACTTTGATTAGCGAAACAAAGACATCTTCACATCTTACAGAGCGAAGAAACAGCTTTTTCACTGAAAAAAAAAAGCTATGTAATATTTGAAGTAAAATTGATATACAATTTCTAAAAAGTTATTCTCTAAATACTATATTAACATACATTTTTATTTTCTAAAAAGTCCCGGAATATAAAAATGGCATACAGCTACAAACACGACGAGAGCATTTCTATCGCTAGCCCTACGAATTCAAGGACTCTTCAAGGTAAGTATTTTAAAAACATGTTCTTAAAGTTATAATTACAAGCTTGTTTGTTTTTTAAGCAATAACATCTTTATTTTATTTCAGAGTCCTATTCTACTGGAGGTCTGCAAAAAAGGACAGAATTTCAGGAGATTGAGCGGTTTGTAAAAACCGGCTCCTTAGTGCCCGCCCCATTTTCTACAACGTTAAGCTTCCAAGACGTGTTTCTTTCGCAAGACCTGTACGGGGAAGCGGTAACAGCGCAAGTCCATAGAAGTGCTGTAGACGTTGTCAATGAGAGAGACCTCCAGTCACCGTCAAAGTGTGATCGGATCGTTAGCGAGGAACAACAGTGGAATGCTACAGTCCCTCTGCTTACGGCTAATACAGAAGTCATTCCTGGTAAGTTTGGCAAATAATTAACCGGTTTCTATATATGTTTGTATAAGTGTTATTTTATAAAAATTAAGGTTATCAAATCATTATTTTAAAATATCTTTCAGATTCGGACGATGAGGCGCCAACAGTTAGCCAGGTTTTACGTCTAGTGACGGATGTATTTTACGGTAAGTTTATATAAGTTTTTGAAAATATTAAAAAACGGTTTGTATATATTTTAAAAGTACTTAAAAAATGTGTCTTTTAATCGACAGATTCTGACGATGCGTACATAGAGGTTCCAGAACATGTTTTAAACGTTGGCAGCGGGATAGAGATTGTTTATGGTAAGCGTGAGCTATGTTTTTTTTTTAAGTATTTATAAATGTTTATAGAATATATTTTTAAAATATTTTAAAATCGACAGATTTCGACACAGACGAAAATGTTCCAGGCGATACAGCGGTTACCGATGCTTTGGCTAACGATATCGTAGAACGAAATGGTGAGTAAGCGAAACAAAATTAAACTTAGCTATTTAAAAAAATAAACAGATGATTAAAGTCTATACATGCCTCTTTTTGTTTTTCAGAACTTTTAAACGTACACGCTGTTCAAGAGGTGTTTCCTGAAATTCCCAACGTTGCTGAAGAAGCACAACGGGGGAGTAAAACCCATCAAGAGCAGGCCACGGAATGTGAAGTACTTAATGCAAGTAACAATCATTCTGATGCTGAATGTAGCCCATTAATGTCCCGAGCAGAATTCTTTAAAATTTGAAATGCTAGGCAAGACACTTTCCAAAGACTGCTTCTTGAATTAGGACATAAACAGCGTTGTCAAGATGTTTTTTTCTGGAGATCTCGCCAAAACAATGCCCAGCGACAAATGTTTGAATTCTTAACCAGGCAGCGCTGTAAAGATAAGCTCTTCTGGAAAAACAAGTTTTCACTGCTTAAACGTAAATAGGTGAAAAAATAAAACATGGACCCCAAACAAAATTATGACGATTTGATAGAACAAATTAAGAGTCTAAATCCTCAGACAAACGTTCCAGACTATGCTGGTATAATTAGAGAGATTATGAGTTTAAATTCTGTAGAAAGACCTAACTATGACTCATTGGTTAATGAAATTAGTGGTTTAAACCCTGAAGCAGTTGTACAACAAATTGATAATTCAAATGTATATATGCAAGCGCCTTGATTATGATGCTGTTTTTAGGGATATTATTGCTTTAAACAATGTAACTGAGCCTTTAGAGCCACAGATCCCCTCAGCAAATGTGAATAATGATTCTGCTGCGGTTGTTGAACAAAATGTCGGTGTTGTTGTTGAACAAAATGTTATTGCACAAAATGTTAATATTGTAGAACCACAGATACCCTTTGCAAATGTGAATCAACAGGGTGGTGCTATTAACCCAAATGTAAATATTGTTTATCGTAATAAATTCAGTAACATTAAAATACGTCAACGTTTCAATTTTACACCAATACAAGGGTTGTACGATAACGCTGCATTTTACACAAACATTGTAGCTACATTGACAGAGCTGTTGGAAAGAGCTACCAATTATGCAGAACCCCGGGATGTTCTACAGTTAGAGATTAGAAGGGAGTCAATACGTAATGTTGTATCACATGTTATGGAGCACGGTGATGTAACTTTGGATCAATTTCTTGATATGATTGAAAGACTCATACAGTCCAATTTAGCAGTCTTAACTGATAGCTCACTGGAGTTGGTTGTACAAATGTTGGGAACTCCACAGGGTGCTGGTGCCCCCGAGGAGGAAGGCGGAGACTCTTTTGAAATCAGAGATAGTCAACAGTAAAAGACCACATCTTATTGTACCCTTGAATACGGGTAACAACAAGTCATGTTTTGCCATATGTCTGGCACATTTGTTAAATCCAGGGATTACTGATTTAGAGGGTATGAGAAAGGCTCATGAGTTTCAGGTATCTGTTGGGCTATCAGTACATGAAGCCGTAGCGTTCTCAGATATAGTTAAATTCGAAAGATTGTTGGGTATCAAAGTTGTTGTTTTATACCATAGTAGAGATGATGCAACCCTCTTGAAATTCCAAAACACGCCAACAACCTCATCCAAAAATGTTGTATTTGTTCCTGCAAGACAACCATTACTATGGGATTATAAAAATCACAGCGTTATATGTCGTGGAGCTCCGCCCCCTAGAGGCGTAGCTCTAGCGGTTTACCCATGCAGCATAGCGGCCAACTGAAAACAAAATGTACTAGCTCAGCCAAGCACACCTGCCCCTATATCTGAGCGTCTGCCCTTAACACCACGTCCCATTTTTCTTCAGCTTCAACTGAACTGGATGTACTACTGGTGATTTGTTCTTCAAGAATCACGACATCATGAGAAGATTTTTTGAAGCCGCCTGCCGCTGCTCCTCCTTGGACGCCGGGGAAGACCGACACACGGTGCCAAGGAGGGTGTCGTAGAGGCACCAGGTTGGATGGCGACGACGGCGACGCTTCGTGGGCTGAACAGGTCAAGGAGTCGCCTGCGCCGAACGTGCAAGGGCATTTGGATTATGCCGAAGGTTCCTGGACGACTCCGGTGTTGGCGAAAGCGCCAGTACGGTCCTACCTTCCATTTACCATGGTGGAAGGGCGTCAAGAGGCTGTTCGTCGTGCTGTGCCCCCTTTAGAACAGGAGTTGGCCGCACATTTCCTGCCAGGCCAGATTGGATGGCAGAACAAGAAGCCTCTGCTTCCTACGTCAAAGGACCATTTCACGGCGCACATGTTAGACAAGTGCTACGTGTTGGGAGCGCAGGCTGTGGCGGCTTCCAACAATGTGGCCTTGTTGGCATCAGCTGCCGCCAGGATGATTTCGGGTGCGTCGGCCCCCTCATCGTTTGAGTTGGGCGAGATCTCCCGCATGCTGGCGGCTATTCTACATCTCAACCAGGCCCACGCTGTTTGCGCGGGCCGGTCGATGGCATCCTCCATGGTGGCGCACCGTCACCTGTGGCTGTCTTTGTCGTCGCTCAAGGAGGCTGACAAAGCACCACTCCTTATTGCCTCGTTAACACAGACGGGACTTTTCGGTTAGGCGGTTTCGACGGCGATCGCCTCGTTCAAACGGGTCGACAACGCGAGGTCGGAACTGTCTCGTCACCTGCGGCTGGCCGGGCGGTTGGCTCGTCCAGGTCCGCCCTCCCGTCCTTCAGCGACGCAGCCCCCGAAGAGCGCGGCGGCATCGTCGGCAGTTGGCTACCTCGGCTACGGCGACCACGACAACGGCGACGAACCAGCAGCAAGTTCCCACACTGGCTACGTCTACCCGCAGAGCGGGTGCGTTTACATTCGCCCCGAAGTTCGACCATGGACCTTGGCCGGCGAGTAAACAAAAGCGTTGACTAGGCGTGGAGTTGGCAGAGGACGGCGCAATCGCCGCCTCAGCCCCCACATTTACACCTAGTTCTGGGGAGATGGTAGTGTCGCGCTTTGTTGCCGGCACGGCCCCCTTGACCAAGAATAAAAAAGTAAATTTTTATTCTGTTTCACGTGTTTGTCATTCTAAAGGGTCTGATGTCCCTGAACGAATTACGCCTAAGCTTCACTTTCCGTGTGAGGACAGTTTAGCTACTCCATTGGCTACTTATCTCGCGCCGGCTCTAATAGCCGGAACAAATAAGATACCTTTGGTTATGAGCAGTGGCACTGGCGAGAAGGCTATTCCTTGTCGCCGGCGCCCTGTAGTTGAGGGTGTTTTTCCTTGCGTGCAGGGTTGCTCTCGTGCTCGTCCCTTTTCGGGAAAAGGGAACAAGAGAAAACTTTAATCAGTCGGCGTTCAGACTGTAGTTGTCGCAAGAGTTGAGAACTCAGACTTGCTGGTTTCAACCAGGTCCGCTTCTACGGCGGACGGGTTGTGCCGGGTTGCGTGCACAGGAGCTGGCTCCTGAGCGCGTAATTTGGACAGATTGTCATCTGTTGACGAGACTGTGGTTGAGCCAGCTACCAAGCGGTGTCACTTGACAGCGCTCAACGGGTCCTGTCTGCTGAGCGATGACGTCAATTCGTCATCAGCTATCAGTGGCGTGACGGGTAGACTCCCGGGCTCTCATTCTGAGGACCCAGGCTCAGATCTTACCCACAGCACAGATTTTTTTGTGGGAGAGGGAACCTTATCGACCCCCACTACGTTGGGTGAGTCGAATAAGAGGTTTTCTTCTATTACCCCTGTGCTCCCTGCCCCCTTTCGAGTTTCGCCCCCCTTGGGTCGAGCCCTCCTTGGGTTGAGCCCCCCTCGTCGGGGAGTGCTCAGACAGCGGTGAGGGCGAGTGTTACGTACAGTGCCTTTCTGCGGAAGGATCCTCAATTGAGAGCTCTTCCGTTATCTCAGCGCTACTGGGCTTTGCGTCAGAGATGCAATCTCAACGCGTGGCTGAATCGTACAATCAGAAAGGGTTACGCGATTCAATTCTGACGACCCCCCCCTCCTTTCTCGGGAGTGTTGGAGACGACTATGACTTCGCCGGAGAAGGTGGCAGCCTTGTCGGGGGAAATACAGGAGCTCAGCCTAAAAGGCGTGATATCTGTAGTTCCGGAGGCGCAGAAGAGAGAGGGGTTTTATTCCCTCTATTTTCTGGTGCTCAAAAAGACGGGCGGAATGAGGCCGATTTTGGACCTCCGCCTTCTCAACAAGTGTGTTGCGAAACTGTCTTTTCGGATGCTCACGACAAAACGCCTTCTGGAAGCTATCCTTCCAGGCGATTTTTGCACGAGCATAGACTTGAAAGACGCTTACTTCCATGTGTTGATAATTCCTCGTCACAGGAAGTTTTTCAGATTCGCCTTTCAGGGCACGGCGTACAAATATGCCAAGTTGCCATTCGGGTTCGCGCTCGCGCCCCGCACTTTCTCCAAGTGCGTGGAAGCGGCGCTGGAGCCTTTACGCAGGAAGGGAATCAGAATTCTGGCCTATCTGGACGATTTGCTGATTTTGGCGTCGTCAGCGGAGCTGGCGATGGAACACACAACTCAGGTTGTGATTCAGTTCTCACACTTGGGGCTAGCGGTGAACTGGTGGAAGAGCGCGCCTTGGCCGAGTCAACAGGTAGCCTATTTGGGTCTCCGGTTGGACTCGGCCTCTATGACGGCACCCTTATCGGAGGAGCGGATGAGGAGAATCCTCTCTGCGCTACACCTCTGCAGACCCCCGTGCACAAGGCCCGTTCGTGCGATCATGTTCCTATTGAGACTCATGTCAGCTGCCCACGCGGTGGTACCGTTGGGGCTGCTGTACATGCGTGCACTACAGAGATGGTTTGCTGGGCAGCGGATAGACCCCGTGCGCCAACCAAACCATCGTGTCTAGGGGCAGACCTAGAGTGTCTCCCCGAGTGTCTAGGGGCAGACCTAGACTACTGGAGGGACCCAGTCATTCTGAACCGAGGGGTTCGTCTGGGCAGATTGACGTAGTTCGTGAGTGTTTTCACGGACGCATCCTTGACGGGATGGGGGGGTGTGTGTCAGGGACAAGCAGTCCAGGGTGTGTGGCCACGGAGTGGTCGCCACATCAACCTGCTGGAACTGGACACGGTTTGGTTGGTCTTGACCCGCCTCACGTCATTGGTCGAGGGAAAACACGTCTTGGTTCGATCGGACAATCGAACGACGGTGGCCTATATCAACCGACAGGGAGGAGTCAGGTCTCCTGCGCTCCCCTTGTCGGCAAGGCGTCTATGGCTGTGGGCTCACAGCCACCCCACGTTCTCTGACAGCTGCCCACATTCCGGGGATCCTGGATGTAGGGGCGGACCTGTTGTCTCGCCACGAATTGAGGGAAGACGATTGGCATCTTCATCCCGAAATCGTCTCCCTCATTTGGGAGAGATTTGGGGAGGCCAAGGTGGACCTGTTTGCGTCGAGAGCGAACGCGCAATGCAGGTTATGGTTTTCCCTAAGGGACCAGGACCGTTCGCCCCTCGGCACAGACGCGTTTGCACACCGCCCGTGGCCTCCGGGATTACTTTACGCATTCCCACCACAGACGTGCATTGCGCGCTTGTTGGCATGCGTGAGGTTAGACCATCTCTATGTGATCCTTATTGCTCGGACCGTCCGGCAGCAATATGGTATCCGGAGTTAATACAGTTGTTGGTGAGAGCCCTGTGGACCCTTCCTCAGCGCCAGGACGCACTGTCTTAGGCGGAGGGCTCGATTCAGCATCCACCGTCGTTGCGCGGACAGCTGGCGGCTTGGCTCCTGAAAGGGACCGTTTAGCACGCTGGGGTCTGTCCGAGGACGTTATACGTACGATTCAGGGAGCTAGAGCTGTCTCTACCTCCAGAGTCTATGCTGCTCGGTGGAACATGTTTGTGAGCTGGTGTGACAGGATCCATGTGGATCAGTTTTGTTGCCCAGTAGAGCGGATACTCTCCTTCCTGCAATATCTGTTTGATATGAAGAAATCCCCGTCGACCGTAAAGGGTTATGCGTCGGCAATCTCTGCGTGTCATGAAGGTTTTGGGGAGAGGTCGGTTTTCAGCCACCCCCTGCTTAAACGTTTCATGACTGGCACACGGCGCCTACGCCCTGTGGTTAGGACTGATGTGCCGAAATGGGAGCTGTCTACGGTTCTACGTGCTCTGTGTGAACCACCTTTTGAACCTTTGACACGGACTTCGTTGAAGGACTTGTTGTTGAAGACAGCTATGCTATTGGCTTTGTGCTCTCTCCACTCGTTCGGACTGCTTGTTTATCAATGGTGATTTAAGCAAGGCTGTGTTACGACCAAACCCTACTTTTGTGCCTAAATCGATCACAAGCTCTTTTTGAACTCAAGTGATTGAGTTTCGTGCTTTCTGTCCTCCACCTCATAAGGATGAGGAGGAGGAGAGACGGCACAGGCTGTGTCCCGTGCGCGCGATTGCGCACTATGTGGACCGCACCAAGTTGGTTAGATCCTCCCCTGAGCTGTTTGTGTGCCACGGTGACAGATCGCTGGGTCGGCCACTGTCAAAACAGCGCATGTCTCATTGGCTATGCTTTCTGCCCATGAAACTCTCTCAAATGCCAGAAGCACTCTGTTTTGGAACAGCCGTTAAAGGATGGTTTCCTCATTTTTTCAGCTCTGAGCAGAATCTCAAGTACATAGGGCCGTACCCAGACCCTAAAATGTATGGAGTTGATCAAATGACTGTCAAAGAGAGAGAGAAGTTTATGACATGGTATGAAACAATAGGAGAGGAGAAGAGGTAATCAGCGATGCGGGTATCGACCCTTTGAGTTGTATCACTATAGCTTCAGCATGCATGAAAACCTATCGTACAAAGTTTTTACAACCGCAATCTATAGCCACTCTCTCCCCAGATAACTACAGGCGTCAGTACAAGGCCTATTCTACTAGCTCGATACAATGGCTGGAGTATCTGGTTGAGACAGAAAACATTTTTATTCAGCATGCCTTGAAGGCTGGCGAAAAACAGTTTGGCCCCTATCATGTAGACGGTTACGCAGTCATAGATGGTGTGCCCACAGCTTTTGAGTATAATGGTTGTTTCTTTCACGGTTGTAGCTCTTGTTTTTTACCACAGGAAACATTTGCTTTGACACAAAAGACCTTTGGTGACATGTATCTAGAGTTCCAAGACAAGGTGAAGTCCTTACAGAACGATTATGGTTTAAAAGTAGAGGTTTTCTGGAAACACAAGTGGTCTGAGCTGAAAAAGTAAGACCCAGATGTTAAAGCTTTTATAGCTAATTTTGCTGTGCCTGAACCTTTGGAACCCAGAGAGGGTTTATTTGGCGGTCGTACAAACGCTCTGACTTTAAGGTATACAGCCCAAGAGGGTGAGACAGTAATATCGTGAAGAATAGACCCCAAACGTTCCACATTTTGTGAATTTTTTATGTATTCTCCCCGCGCGTACAATCCTCTATTTGTTAGAACGGAGGGATCCATTACCTTCCATATATATTGTCCTTATAAAACAAACCTGCAGCAAATTGCTTATTTAGAGTGTCTACAGAGTAATTCAGCAGACATTCCAACATTGCCCTGTAGGGGTACGTTGAACTACTTTGACTAATGAGTCTGTCACCCAAAGTAACGTCAACCTGTGAAAATATGCTGGCCAGAGGATAATTTGTAAGGCTCACTTTGGCATCCGCGGGAATATTCCCTCCAGCCTTATTGGTAACTTTGAGGACTACGTGTAGCAAAGTATTATTCAGGTCCATGTATTGTTCGCCGTGTCCTGGTATAAAAAATTCTATAGGCCCGTTGTCCGTAAGGGCTGAGATAGGCATGATCTCAACATAACTCGAACTGTCAATCGAAAATTGTGTTAGAGGGGCGGAAAAAAGATTGAGTTCTGTCTTGACTGCTTCAGCAGACATACGATGTAAAAGGGCAATTTTTTTAAAATACTATCGCTTATTCTTTCAGCACACCTCTTCACCTTACGTCGCTTGTGACTTAATGATTTTGGTTTAGCTGCAGTCTTTAGTTTTTGAGTATAAAGGTAAACGCCTCCCAGGGGGGTGTTTTCTATCCCTGCGGGCCATAAACATTAGCCCGCCTTTCCCCCGTTGCTCAGGCACTGAGCGTGTATTCATAGCGTTGGTTATGACTTCGCCTACCATATTTTTAGCCGCGCTTTTCAAATGGGGTTTGGCTATGTTGAATCCTCGTTTCATGAAGGGAATTACCATTCTGAATCATTTCCGAAACATACCTCCCACGCCCGCGCCATACATGGTCGAGGATCCATAGAAACCATGAAGTCCATTTCCTACTTGATCAACGTAATACGCTACATAGCGATTAGGGTCAAGCTGCGGTTTGTGTAACATATTTCTATATATGTAAAGAGGTCTTGACAGGCCGAAAGTGTAGTTTAACAATGACTTTACCCCAATCAAATATTATATTTTTATTCTGATCCGTCTTGATCTCAATAGCTATGTTTTAAATGTACTTTTTAGTTACAGGTACGTAGTGCGGTCGCTCATAATTAATTGTGATAATGTCTCCGTCTGTACCCTCCATATGAACAGCTCGAAGGAGCGGTACAAAACTGTCTCCCACCCTCTGATACGATATAATGTCTGCATATACAAACATGTTATTGTTAAGAAATAAATGATCCTGACGACTTTGTCCAATTAGAAATTATCAACGTATTTATTAACCGGAGTATCATGTCCCTATCGAACGTGCACGGCTCTTGTTTTGGCTGGGAACAGCTGGGAAAGAGAGCGCATTGTTTAGATACATTCAAATGTATAGGTTCTCCTGAAGGGAGCCTATTGGTCAAATCTTCTTGTAGGTCTTCACGTTGCGTGGTGTGCGTAGTGTTCTGATTGTCCGACATCTTCCGGTTGAAGTTGGTGTTCTCGAACCTGGATGCGTCTTTCTGTAGTCTCGTGGTCGTTCTTTTACACCCTATGCGCTTCCTGTTATTCGTTCGCCCTCTGCTTTATTACTCCACCTTTACATGTGTCTTCAATGTGATTACTACATATCATTACTTGTTTTGTTCATGCTTTAAGCAGTTTCATTTGGCTGTTAATAATGCATTCATGATATGGCTATACATTCTTAGGCACAAGCAAACATGTACGATTGTGATTATAGCTTATTGACACATTGATTCATCATTCCAAAACACACAGAATGAAAGTATTTTTCCTTACAAAGCCCCCTTTTCACACCTAATAAGGTGTGAATTGATAGGGAAAAGAGGGATCTAACACTCGTCGTCATCTTCCGATAGAAAGGAAGCAGTTCCGTCGTGCTGTAACAAATGTGGAATTTGTTAATAAAGATATTAGGTGTGGGGCTGAAATCATGTCTTTGGGGAGTTGGAGGGTTAATAGGTTACTTGGGACATTCCATAAGAGGGAGGGGGGTCAGGGAGTTAGGAGGATAAGACAATGGACACTGTGTGCATGGAAACCTATTGATTAACTTCTAGCTTGACCCCCACCCACGGATACTGATAAGGGAACCCAAGAGAGGAGAAGCAGACACGAGGCAGCAGATGTTTCCTGTTTGATTTACTATTGGCAAACCGGCTTCCCAACTGCCTCCCCTAATCTGCCTCCGAGACGGTCACCAGATGACCCTACGCCCAGAGACGGGGTCTGCGACATGAGACACACACACATTCAGGAAGCATGTGCGGCAAATGCGATACAATGACTGAAGGGGGAAGGGGCTACATAAAAAGGGGGTCCGATGTGAACGGCCTTTAGATCGTCCTGTCCTGCGTGACAGATCTCCGGGTGCATTCGTAATAAAGGTGTATGATTTTGGAAGACTTGAACGGCGTGGACATTCTCCGATTTGCAACCCGGGGGGAAACATTAGGTTTCTACAACTTGGGCTCTCGTCTGGGATCAGAGGTTGTTCATTCGAATTGACGAACCAGAGCCTCCGAAACTTCTCAACGATTTTTAGCCATGGCCACTTAAACAGGTAAGCAGAACCGGTTTTCAAACGAATCTGCGTATTGGCTATTGTACAATTTTGAAAATCGTTTGTGAAAAGTACGAAGAGTGTAAATTTAAGTCTGTGCAGTGCGGCGACGCTGTACGAATTAGTGGTTTGAGGCCAGAGGAGTAACCTCGAAACGGTTAAAGTCCAGCACCAGAGGGGCGTCTCTGGGCGAATTAGTTGGTTTAAGTCCTGGGAACTTAATTCCCGAATTGCCCGGAAGTGACTTTTCCAAAGTTATATTGTCGAATACAAATGAACGGTCAGGTGTAGAGGCCTGAAGAATTAGGGCACTCTAAAGTGGAAAATCCTAGAAGTAGTGTATCAAACTCTGGGTCGACGGACGCAGAGGCCTCGTTGAAACAAATTATTCGGTGAGGATCACTGGGCTGGATTACCCGGAGAGTTGGGGATCTCCGAATTACCACATAGAGGTGCAAGCCCTGAAATTTTAAAATATTTCAAACGAGTGGTTGGTTAAAGGCCTGGGGCGCCGGCGACGTCCAAAATAGTTAGGTAGGACGTGTAAACTGTGTGTTGCATCGTGGGAATTGTAGGCTGTGGTAACTGTGCGGGGAATTGTGTAAAAATGGCGGATGTAGTGGAATCCAAGCCGTGGGAACAGCAAATAGCATGCGTAATGGATGTGGTAATAAAAAAAGCAGACAAAAGTAAGAAAGGAGATAGGCGAGTAAAATTAAGTGAGGAAATGTTAAAACTGGTTGTGGAAGAATATGATCCGGACGGGACTAAGCCCGTGGGATCGATTGAAGAATTGTTGTGGAATCAGACTACCATATGGGGTAAAAGAATTGAAAAAATTGATAAAGAGAGTAAGATAAGTCCGTATTTTGCGGGTAGGAAATTGAGACAGGAGCGTAGTAGGATGGAACGAAACCAGAAAGTGTGGGTTCAATTAGGGGGTGATAGTCGGGAGGTAAAAGACCAACTTAAACGCGACCGAACGACACAGTGTATGGGAAAGGAAGAGCCGGTAAAGGCCTTCCCGGAACCTAGAGAGGTTGTGCAGCCAGGGTGTCCTTCTATCCCACCGCCGTATCAGGCTCCCGAACGCATGTATCCCGTGCTCCACGTAGAGGGAGGGGTCTTTAAGACTGAGGCAGACGGCTATCGGGAATGGGCGGGGGGGTCGACCGTTAAAGGTCCTGGAAAAATTCCGGCAGAAACAGGGCCATTTCACGCTCGCAGTACACGCTCCCGTATGAAACCCCTTGGCCCGGTGCCTGCCTTCGGAGTAAAGAGAAGAGTACGTGGGACTAGGGGAGTTCGCATTACGGGGAATCTAACAGGGGTGTTAGTCGACTC
>JACXGK010013049.1:0-13449 GCA_016801125.1 Novumbra hubbsi
AGGTGTCAGACGTGCCCTCGCAAAAAGGATAGTAAAACCAACACAATGTGCGGCAGGTGTAGGCGATACATATGCGGAAGTTGCGCTCGCGCGTATTGTGCCGACTGCGCGGAGTCAATACAGGATGGGCAGGATGGGTCCGAGTGACCCGAGGGCCCGGGGGGTGGGCCGCGAGCCGAGGACAGCACAAGGGTTAATCATGAATGTAGTTAAACTTCTGTTATGCAGGACATGTTGCCTACTCAATTCACATGCATCTCAATATACTGTCAACCAACATCATTGTTAAAATAAAATCAGGAGAGGTGGATAATTTTATATTAGAGCCACATAACACAGCTAAATATTAAATGAACTGACAACGTTCCTATTGACTTATTAACAGCGATGGCATTGACCCCAGATGAATTAGTTTGCCACTTAAACATACGTCTCTGAAATAGGGTGCGATTTGGCACACGAAAAATGGTGTCAAAAATTGTGTTTCAGTCCTCCAGAGAATATGTTGCTAAGGAAAGCACAGCAAGGCAGCTGTGTTGAGATATGAGATATCTGCTGCTGATGTAGAAAGAAAATACCTGAGCAGGGCTAGAGCCATGAACAGGGTTTTCCAATTATCAGGCAGAGGATTCTGAAGGAACAGGGAAACAGGTGGTGCCTTTTATTGCTTTCTGCAACTACAGAATGTACCAGAAGATACGGAGGTGTAGTCAAAGGCCCACAGGACCTGCATCCCAATTAATGCCCTATTTCCTTCATTGGGCACCCTAGGACCTGGAGGTCTGTCATCAAAATAACCTCAATACGTATGGACTAGGATTAAATTAAAGAAGCAGCCCAAGACAAAAACATACCAATGTATCTCTTCCTCTAATTTGTTAAAGGGAATGCATTGCAAAGTCTGCACTTTTGCTGATTGAAATGGAGCTTCAACGGCACGTAATTGGTATCAAAGTATGAACAGTAAATCATTGTTATGTCGTTAGAGCCGACATATGAACAAGTCGTACTACTTGATTTTGACCTGACTTCACTTAGCTTTTTATATTTTCACTTATGTTATTTTGCATTACCTGTCATTCCAAAATTCAGAAGGCAACTGATCAGGTGGTTGGCTTAACTGTGCCATTGGTATAAGACCATTTGTAGACCTCATTTTGCAGATGAGTGCTTTCAGAATATGATACAAAAACAAATGGGTTATGCCAAGTCTGTTGTGCTGAAGCCCAATGCAGTTCCAACACTGTTGCCACTGACATTTACTTAACAGTGTTAAGTAAATGTTGGTATTGATAGCTATATGCAAGACTAATCAGAAATAAGAAACATCCATGTTTATAATGTCATCCCTACAACCACTTTGTTCAGCTAGTGTGTTTCAAAGAGAGTTTCTGGCATCAGCAGAAGCTGTTTTAACAAACTTATTGATGGGTATGATTTGAGAAAGCAATGGGTAACAGCTTAATGATACATTTATAATTTTGCATTTTTGGAATACACTTTGCCATCTCACCAACAGTCAACATAAGATATTTAAGGTAATTTGAGCTTTAAGCTTCAATAGAACCAACTGCATGACAAGCATACTGTAGATTATATAACACTTATTAGAAAATATGTGAAAATTGTAATTTCAGCAACAATTATTCTTAACTTTGTGTTAAGTGCACAAGCATAGTTTGTAATTTCAAATTACACCTCTGAAGTTTTTTGTCTTCAAGTACAAGGGATTTATGGGACCATATTTAGCAACATTAAGGAGCTGTGATTTTGTTCCTGAGGATATGCTGATTTTCAAGGTTGAACAAGATGCATATACATATGCTGAGTTTACACAATGCAAATTGACAAAGCAGCAGTTTATATAACCTATAAGTTTCTCATCAACAGAGAAATTGCATTTGCATGGGGAGCGTGGGTGTGTTTTAATGTGCATCCGTTAGGAATGCTCCTGTTTGTGTGCATCTTTGTGCTTGTATACGTACGTGTGCCAGGGCATGCATGCGTGTGTGTGTGTTCATATTTCTCTGAAGAGGGGCCCCTGGGTGCGAGTGCCCAGTTTTCCTATTTCCCCTTTGGCTAACACCTAGCCTCCGTAAATCCTTGCTATCACTGCAGGATCAAGAAAGGGCCTCCAGTCGTCTCCACAGAAAGGACGGACAATACCAAATAACACTACTCTATATCTGCCAGCCCTGGGAGGGTCATGGTCAAAACCTGTGTTGTGTCTCAAATTGCTCCCTATTTCCTACAGTTCACTCATCTTGACCAGAGCCCAATGGGGACTAAAATGGTACAATATATGGAATGCGGGACACAGCCCTGGAAAGAACAAAAGAGAAGGTGATGATATCACAGGCATCAGGAAAGCCTTCTAACCATTGCAAATAGGCCTAATGCAAATAATAGATGTGTCCAGGTTCATAAATTATTATATATAAATTGCCCAATAGCAGGGTTAAGCCGGCCCAAGAGTTACGTCACATGTGTATATGCTCCCCCCAACTCACAAAGTGTTAGTTAGAACTTGACAGAATTATTGAAATATACAGAAAACAAGAAGGTTCAGTCACAGTTTCTGACTTTTCTGGAAAGGAAGGAAGGAAAATAGCAGCCTATATAGGGATGTGCCAATCTAATTACAATTGTATTCTTAACCATGTGTTGGTCAAACACAAGTAATCATAATCAGATGTACAGTACATGGACAAAAGTAGTGGGCCACATATTTATTCAATGACTCAAACATTGATTATAGTGTTAAGGGCTAAAATACTAAACTACCGTACATATTTTTTTAGTCCTGTCTTATGTAAACAAAACATGATAATACATTATACATGACTGCTTATCCCAACTTAGTTTCACTTTTGAAAGGAGCAAACCATTTTTACACCTAGCCTAAGCCACATCATTTGAACAAGCAACTCTTATTTGTGTAATTTTATCCAGTAATATCTCAGGAAAATACAGTAAAGTTTCAAAATAGGCACTTGTGTGTGAAGCTAACAGATGTTTTTCAAGTCTGTGATTAGTGCTAATATATTTACTATATAGGTTTAGCTTGCATATTATGCCTATAAACAGTCCTTTAGCAATGGAATTTGTACCAAACAATAAACGTCAATTAGTCAAAGAAACCATATGGTAATATAAGATAAAGATGAATTGCGATGTATTGTAATCTAGAAATGATATTTGAACTGAGAAGAGTGAATAATTGGGAGCCACCCACGTGTGTGAAACTGTATGCTTGGAGAGTGTTGGAGATGGAGAGACACAAGCATCTTTAACCCATATTTTACTGTCGGTAGAGTGATGCATATTTTTAAGGTCATGTATTTGTTGATTAAAAGTTCATTGGAAAATTCAATTATAAATACACAATTTACAGGTATCTACAAAACTGTTTTCTCAGGTTATCCTTAATTTATTTCTAAATTTAATCTCTGCCTACACATTGAAAACGGTTTTGTAAAAAGTATGTTGATAATTACATTTGTGTTATTTATGTCCCTCTTATTAGTGGCTCACTCCATCGTAGAATTAACAGTTTTAGTTTGATGTAACTATTTATAAAAGCTTGCCCCTACACTGCTCCTTCTAGAATTACTCTACATTTTGAGTGAGAAGAACTTTGTGCAAACTTCTCTTGGGTTAGGGTTTGCGTTATGGTGGGGCATATTATACTCCAATCGTAGTAGCAGATTCAATCTTCCATTAACCACCAAATCAATCTCAGTACTCATCAAAGTGTGAATGTGGCATATTCTGATCACAAATAAAAGTACATTAAATAATCATAGAACTATCACAAATGGCAAACTTCTCATATTTTTAAGCATCACACCCTGGAAGTGTTATCTAACCTAAACCATTTTTGTTTAACTGTACCCCTAAACTTAATTTGAACCTTAACCATACTGGAAGCATTATGTAACCTTCAGCATTTAGTTTTCTAACCTTAACCTTTGGGCTTCTCCTTTGACCAGAAGGCTTTCCTGCTCTTTTGCTTCTGATATACAGACACTACTCTATTCAGTCTACATCTGTTAGTGGTTGACGAACTAAAGAATTACATATGTTTCTAGGGAGAGGCTGTATTCATAGAGCAATATATTTGAATGACAGTAGAATTAATCAACACTAATTTCACCGTTTGGCAGTTGCTGCACCAGGTGTTTTTTTTTTTTAAAGGTTATGGTTGGTTATAGATTACCCTCACCTCCGATGCATGGTTGGACTACCTCTTGTACTCGTGGGACCACTAAGTGACGACACACCTCAGTTAGGAGTGTAGAGTGCTCAAAGAGTTGTTTTATCGGCTGTACTTCCAAAATGAATGATCCTACACGGACGGTAGAGCCTTTACGAGTCATAGCACAGTCTAATATAATAATTGTTTATCCTACAAAAACCTTTTGTGTGGTATGTTCCAACCTACTGTCCAAGGGTCTATTCGGAGAGTCACATACACAGTTATTAGCAAGTGGTTCGGGTGGACAGGGTGTGTGGGACCCATTAAAGTGGGGCACATGAAGTGAATGAATGATGCTATCACTCCATCCTTTTTCTTGGTTATTCAGTGTGATGAGTTTTGGATAATTGTGTTCCCCACAGAAGGCCAATGTCCAATAGTCATGTCTCTCTACTGATCACTGGTCACCGAGCAGTTGTGATTATTTTCTATAATTAAAAGTCCTATAGAAATTGAATACATTATTATTATTATTATTAACCAGAAAAGTGACATGTTCTTTAAAAGAAAACAAGCCCTCAATCATTCTGGTATAAAAAACAGCAGTATTAGAGTGGGTTGTTAGAAAAGCAAAGATTTGGAGGAAGAATTGGAAAAGGTCAGAGATATGGATCCCGTTTTCACATACTAGGACGAACGATGTGATATAATGTCACAATAACACATCTCACGCCCACTCAGAGGATGCTTTTGATTGTTGCTTATG
This sequence comes from Novumbra hubbsi, assembly GCA_016801125.1. Lineage (NCBI taxonomy): Eukaryota > Metazoa > Chordata > Actinopteri > Esociformes > Umbridae > Novumbra > Novumbra hubbsi. The sequence goes on from JACXGK010013049.1 coordinate 4,965, forward strand.
CCTCGAACACTTGATAATTAAACCCAGAGTTGTAAAACAGGTCAAAGGAAGTCAAATGCACTGGACTTCAGTAGTGAAGGTCATCGAGGGACAGGGGGCCCGTAAAAAGTAAATAGTGGGAGATTGTAATGGGAGATGATGTATGACTTGTGTAGAGGAATAGTAAATAGGCCCCACCACTGCTGCAGTGCATGGCTCTCTTGTCAGTAGAAGAGGAATACGTGATTTAGTAGGGGAAGGTGATGCCAGTAAACAGTGTGCAGGTTTTTCTTTACTTTCCAAGTAGGCAAAGGTATATGGCCACTTCTGGTGTTACAGATCCTACAAAAAAAAGCACACATCAGTAGATTTAACAAATGTACTTTACTTATTTGCCCTCTTGCCATGTAAAACTGTTAACACAAAATGCATTAAGTAAAAACATACTTTGGTCCATATTGGGGTGCTTTTGACCAGGATATCGACAGGGTGCAAAATATCTGCTGATCACAACATTGGTGGAAGACATCTAATGGTTCAAGTAACGACAACCATGACTGGACAGCAAACTAGATTTGTAGCACAACTTGTTAAACAAGAAGGTTTTGCGAATTGCAAAAAAAAACACGACTGCATGTATTTTTCAGCTTCCTGCCATGTGTGAAGAAAATCTTACTAAGCTACATATTTGTTGAACGTGTTAAAAAAACAATTTTAGGAATCAAAATGTGACATTTCCCTTTTAATAATTTAGTAGCTGACGTCTATTGGAGTCATGTGGCGCATGTCTGTATTTCCTTGAACTAATCTTAAAATGGACTATTAGAAATGATATATACATTATTTCTAATCATCACAACATAAACAACCCGACTGCTACCATTGTTAGTGCTAATGAATGTATACATGTTCTGGGTGAAATGTTGACCGTTCTTTTGAAAAAAAAGGCATGGAATAAGTTGTTTACTAAACAGTAGCACATTTACATTGTTACTGACTGAAGAAGACAGATGACCATTTGGTATTTATATTATGCTCCAGGTATGTGGATAAAATAACACATAGCCAGTCATGCTACTCTGACAATCATTCTAAATGTTTTGTGTTACTGGTCATCTATTCAGTAGTACACAGTCACTGTTGCTGTCCAATGGACAATGAGATATTACTCTGACAATGAGACTATGCTTCCAGTTTACTGTACTACATAAGTCCTTGAGGCTAGTGTCCAATGTTTCTTTGACACTAGGACAAACCTAAGCCTTATACTGCATGATTGTTTGTATTAACATTGTTGTTAAATATCAAGCATGTAACAGAAAATACAAATATTCTGGCACAATGGTGATGCTTACAAATATTATAATGTATTAATGTAGTTATGGCTGCAACAATTAGGTCAAAGACCTCAGTGCATCAGAAAATTTGTATTTTTTATTGGTTGTTTTTGTTCTTGCACCTGGTTGTCCAGTTTGTGTGTGGGATTAGTTCCTTTTTTTAAAAAGCATGTAATATACATAATCTCATACAAAACATGCGTTAGTCTAGGCCCACAGTGCTAAGTTGACCATCAGAGTAACGCTGGATGTCTCATCTGACTGTCAGACTAACTAGACACCTAGCATGACTGTCAAAACAACACAGGACACGGAGCATGACAGGTTGCCATAGAACACAACCAATAACATGATGTCTGATGTGACAATCCTCTTGTTTGTGACAGTATAATTTTCCAGTTTTGAGAAGGTTGCCAGAGCCTCTAAACTAACCTGCTCAAAAACAATTAAGGGAACATGTAATCATCACAGAAGACCAACACAATTAAACTTCAGGGATATCAATTTGTCCAATTAGGAAGCATAAGCGATTGTGAATCAATGTCACCTGTTTTGGTGGAAATGAAAGTGACAACAGTAGCCCTAGAGAGGCAACAGCAAGACAACACCCAAAAAAGGAATGGTTTTCACTACTGATAGTATGACGCGGTACCAGCAGCCCATTCAGGTTGCACAGGCCTTCCAGCTCCTTCAGGATGTCACATCCATACGTGCCGTCACAAGTAGATTTGTTTTGTCTGCCAGTGCAGTCTCAAGAGCATGGAGGAGATACCAGGAGACGGGCCGCTACACAAGGAAAGCTGGACAAATCCAAGAATGGGCAATAACTCCACAGCAGAACCACTGTCTGTTCTTTTGTGAGAGGAGGAACAGGAGAAGCACTGCCAAACCCCTTCAAAATGACCTCCAGCGTGAGGGTGGCATTAGGGCCAAATGTCCTCTAGTTGGACCTATGCTCACAGTCCAGCACCAAGCAGCTAGATTGGCATTCGCCAGAGATTCCAGAATTGGCAGGTCCGCCATTGGCAACCCGTTCTCTTCACAGATGAGAGCAGGTTCACCCTGAACACGTGACAGAAGTGACTGTAATGCTGCCTGCAACATCATCTAGCATGACTGGTTTGTGGGTGGTTCAGTGATGGTCGGGGTTCTCCCAAGACACCATTCGTCGTCTCATCAGGAGCATGCCCAGACCATTTTGGGAGTGCATACAGGCACGTGGGGGCCAAACACACAACGGAGTCACACTATGAGTTGCTATGATGAAATGTAGGCAAGTTGGAACAGCCAAATGTTTACTTTGGTGATTTTGGTTTCCAATAACTCAAAGCAAATTCACAGTTTAAAGTGAAGATTTTTATCTTTAATATTTACTTTACTTTTGTTCATCGAGAATCTGTGTGTGATTTAAGTGTTCCCTTAATTCCTGCGAGCACTGTATAAAACATGCCTCAATGTTGTTTTACGTCACAAAAAAAGGATACTTCTTCTAGCAGAAAATGTTGATCGGCATGTTGTATAGCCTCAAAATGAAAGGTGCTATTTCATTTCTTACACAGAGGCATCTGGAAAGTGGAACAATAGCGACAGAATGCCAATGAAGAGGGCCTAACACCTGGCACTTCATCATTTTCAGTTGATAGACACTACAAAGGCAGACCCCCTGTCTTCATGGAACTCACCAATGTTTGGGGTGGCAAACAAGAAGAATATCAAACTCCACCCACCCACGCACATGCTTGCGTGTACTGGGGATCAAAGCATGTGAGGTCTGTCGAGGCTTTAAGACAACCAAACTATTGGTTTTCCGATGTGCAATTTGGAGATAAGATTTATCCATAACATTTTTCCATGGGTTGTGGAGCTTGAAGCAATCTATGTTTGTCGTAGACAGCTATGTTGAAGGTTCGTGTGGTGTTGGTGCCGGCCGAGATATAGCAGCTTTGTGCTGGGATCAGGGAGGGATTGAGCAGTAATGGGTAGGCATTGTTGGGTAGCGTACAGTGATCCCACAAGATTCATATGATGAGCCTGGATTTGATTAATCTTCTCTGTCTATCGATTTGTTTTGGCCATACTGATCTCGGACTGTGCTGTTGTGGCACAACGGTTTCATTTTTAGCCAATTCTGAAAAGCATAATTCCTCTCAACACAATTTAATCTCCTTCGATGTGTCGTAGTCAGAGACTTATTTTTCTTTTGATCAAAGTTGTATGGTGGTGGAAGTAAGGCTCTTGCTTGTGTCCAATTCGAAATAGAAGTTGAATTATATCTGAGGAAAAAGAGCAATTTGCTCACCATGTAGCTTGTAATTGGATTCAACCTCAACAAGAGTACAAGATCGAGGTTGTAGCTCAATCTGTCAATAACGTCATAATCAATTCAATCAACTAAAAAAGAATTGATCTGGAAAACGACTATATTAATATATTTTATGCTTTACAACATTCCCAAATTGATACATGATTTTAGCCTTTTAGAAAGTGTCAATTTGGTACTACTTAGCGAAAAGATGTGAATATGCTACTACTGCCTGGGTCATTCACACAATAGGCAGTGGCTTACAACAAGTTCTTTTGGATTCCTAAACACAGACAGACACAGTAAAACAGGACCTGTTTAGAAATTCCTAAGTATTGCCACAATATACCTGTTTAGGTCTAACCACCTCAGCCCTCTACAGTTAAAGTGTGTCGGTATCAGTGATGGCTGCATCAGTCACCTCACCATGCAATCCTCACAGCAACCTGGTAATCCAAGAGCAAAATTACTCTTTAAAGTGGTAAAAGTAATGTGTTACAGTATATTACACTGTAACTGTTACTGTACTCTTCCCAGAGTTGATCTGATGATTTCCATACCATAATCAAAAGTATGTTGAATGAAGACATCTTGATTTGTATTTTTTGTCATTTGGCCGGAACAGGCGCAAGACAGCCCAAACGCACACACACCTCCCCCTCAGATCCAACCCTGCAGGTCGGCGCCAGACAAGTAACTCCGATCCTTGACCTCCCAACCGGGAGGTGTCAGCGCGCATTTCCGTCAAAACACCAAAGCATTATCATTCTATTTACCACCTCTGTGCCATCCATCTCAGAGAGGGCGTAGTCTACCTGACCAATTGTAGCCTTGCAGAACCCTGTTAAGATGGTACTCCAAGCAGGTGGGAAGGCCATCCATCTCCATTCCCAGAGTTGTCTGTGTTATGCTGTATAATTCCCTCTCTACGGCCTTCTGTGTCGCCATTCTCCATGCATTTTCTCTTCTTAGGCCAGTCTGGACTGGCGGAAAGTCACAGCCAATGCTCACAAATCCATAGAAATATAGTTCACCGATAACGAAAAATAAGTTGCAAACTAACAAACAAAACAACCTTGAATAGTGACCGTTATCTGCCCACGTACATTCCTTTAGAAGTTGCAGTAATCTAAAAATGGGAACAATTTAGTTTCTGTTTTGACAAAAGCTTTTTTTCCTGTCGACTTGGTCATCGATTTTGTAAAGTTCCAACTAATTTGGGTTACTTGGGCTCCAACCGAGTTCTTGGAGAGTTGGTGTGTTCGTCCCCAGATCCAAGTCGTAGTAGCCAGTCAGGAGGGGAGCCAACACACCAGCCCACTCCGCTGCTGGCCAACTTCAAGAGAGACTGGCTGTTTGAAAACTGTGAGGTACGCTGCAATGTCATCCTCGGTACAAGGCTTGGCAATGCACTGAACATCACCATTGCTCTGGGCGCCTCTGCTGCCTTGCATCACACCTCCTTCGGACGAAGCTGTATCAAGCTTGCAAAGCCCCCTAACAAGAAAAAAAGTCTATTTTCACCCCTGGATGAGAGTGATTATGGAGCTGCGCGGGTGTGTGTGTGTCACTGAGAACGGGGGCATAACAGTAAGGAAGGAAGAGAGAGATGTGCTTGTTCTAATCCAATCAGGGCCTTTACACACACTGCCCGTTTCTTTGCAAATAGCAAAACTATCCAATTGAGTTAGGCTTTTTTCGAGCACACAGTGCTTCACATTGTTTGCAACAGACAGCAGGTGCATGGCAGCTGAAAGAGATGTAGAGGGTGGAGGGGATAGAGGATGGAGGGGAAAGGGACAGGAAGAGAGAGGGAGACTCCTTATGCGTCAATATACTGGCTGTAGAGAGACAGTATTCTGCCTGTAGGAAGAGGTGGATTACAATATTGTAGGGTTTATTCATACACAAGGTCCAACAAAAAGTAACCCAACCGGACTTTCATCACATTATGTTGAACTTCAGTTTTTGCAATGTAGTCGGAAAGTTATTCTTTGTGTTAATATTGCGACGTCAAGTTTTCTCCCAATTCATTTATTGAAAATGTGTGTTTCACATTGTTTTTGTGGATATTACAAAAATAATAGCTTGATTAAAACTAGAAACTTGAAAGTAAGTAAGGTTGCTGGGGAGAGCTTATCTTCCATATTCATTTTGAGAAGCAATCCTTCTGAACTTCTCCACATGCAAAGGGACAAGGCCGCAAAGCGCTACTCTTTGCAAAATATGCAAAACATAAAAAAATGAAATGTCATAGTATTTAACCAAAACATAAATCTTTCAGCTGTTATAAATAGTGTCATAAAACATGGAAAGTGTTACAGATGAATTTATATATGTGACATTGTGTAAATATTATAGCAGACATACCTCGTCTTCAAGTGTTTCGTCACGTCAGCATTAATGATGTATGTTTTCAATTAGCCTTTCAAGAAGAATGGTTTTCCAAGTTGTCAAAGTCAACTCCAAATTATTTGCACAAGCATCACTTTTGTTGCTAAACTACCAACCAATCCATTGAGTACCAAGTATTGTATGAACTTAAACGTAATGCCTTGTGTTGCACCAGACTCAGACATCCATCCAACAGCAGACACTCTTGGGACACATCAAACTGGAGCAGAAGCATGCAGTTTACTGGACTGTACCCAACAAAGATACCTACATGTTAGCCAATCCTGCTGTAGATTCAAAAGGCAACCTTAATGACAGAGGACATGTACTTGGAGCATGACAGTGAAGAATGTATCAAAGCGTATACCTCAAAACAGAATCCTATTCTCTGTGCAGTGGTCTACATTTGACCACGGCTGTATTGGCCCTGGTCAAAAGTAGTTCACTAGGTAGAGAATAGGGTGCAATTTAGCAGACAGGCTATGTTGACTTTAAGGCCTTCAAGCTTGAAGATTCCTTGAATGGAAACAGAGGGGGACAGGGAATCAAACTGGGAAATAAAATACTTAAAAGTTTCTAAGGGGGTACGGGAGAAGTAGGAATTTAACAGTAATGTAAAGTCTCTATAAGGGTAATCATGTCGTTGAAAGTGTAATTGGGAACTCATAGAAAACTGGAAAACAATGAGAAATTTTATGCATCCAAAAGTTATACACTGGTCAGCCATTTTGTTCGCCAACTTCTATGGTATCTCTTAACTTTTTACACCCTGTGAGGGATATCATTTGGACATATGTGTCGCTGGCCAGGTCATTCAAAGGTACTGTTTCTTGTAAGTGAATTATTATGTGATTCATGACATTTTCACTGTATAGAGAAATTTGAAATGATGGACAAGATAGGTTCTTGAAGCAATTTAATACCTCCTGGGGTGTTTTGGTCTTGCCAATCTGACTAACATTCATCAAGCAGATGTTAGTTACTTTATCCAGCTGGAGTAGGCTTTTGATATTTCCCCTGAGATTATATATTGTTGCTACAAACAAATGTGAGGAGTAAGTAATTAAGTGAAATATCACTAGTCTTATGTAATGTGCTTGTAATTACACACATAATAAATCGGAAAAATTCATGAAGATGTCACTATGTTCTTCCTTCTTCACAAAAAAAGGTGCTCCTTTATGTGTATAACGCTTTTAGTTTAGATCTGTAGACCTTTCTCTGCTCCACCTTGCCCAATGTTTGTGATTTTACTTCTTTAACACAATTCTGACATTCGTCTGTCCCTCAACTCCTGTACCAATGAGGATATCAACATGGAATGATTACATTTGTTTCAACAGTGTACAACAGGAAACCAGTGAGGAAAAAACTACCAGAGAAAAAGAACACCTTACCCAAGATCAGTGTTGACGGAAACCCAATGGGGCGCTCTTGTTGAACTTCTTGACTGATCCCAATCACTCATCGCACTCTTTGGCTCCTTTTTCTCTCTCACTCTGTGTAGTGTTTTGTTTTGTGAAAATGTCACTATTGTAGTCATAGTAACTAACTTTGGGTGTTTATTTATGTGCTAGTTTATTATGTAATGAAGGTAATATTGAAATCAATTAAGAATTTACAGTAAATAGTGTAGCTTATCACACTATTCTATGTTAAGAAACATTTTGACTCTTCTGTGTTTACTTTGGGATGCAGGCCGGTGCAGATGTTTAAGTTTTTACCATTAGAAACTGCATTCCAGTCAGGGATTTAGCACATTTAGCCATGTCGTCATGGAGGATTGGAAGAGGACTCCAGTGGCAACCTGTGAAGCTCTGGTGAACTCCATGCCCAAGAGGGTTCAGGCAGTGTTGGAAAATAATAGTGGCCACACAAAATATTGATACTTTGGGCCCAATTTGGACAATTTCACATAGGGGTGTACTCACTTTTCTGTTGACAGCGGTGTAGACAGTAATGTCTACACCGAGTTGAGTTATTGTGAGGGGACAGCAAATTTACAATGGTATACAAACTCACTACTTTACATTGTAGCAAAGTGTCATGTCTTCAGTGTTGTCACATGACAAGATATAATCAAGTATTTACAAAAATGTAAGGGGTGTACTCACATTTGTGAGATATGTGTGTAATTATATACAGATTTTTTAACTAACATACCAACTAAAAAACAAGCTGTCATTTACACAGACTCGCACTCAATGCTTCAAACTGTCCAGCATCCAATACATACTATAGGCAGTTTTTTGTTTCATGCAGGGCTGGTTCAGGGGGACGGAGATGGGCAGACAGTGAGCAAGGCTGGTTCAGGGAGACGGAGATGAGGATGGGCAGACAGTGGGCAGGGCTGGTTCAGGGGGACGGAGATGAGGATGGGCAGACAGTGGGCAGGGCTGGTTCAGGGGGACGGAGATGGGCAGACAGTGAGCAGGGCTGGTTCAGGGGGACGGAGATGAGGATGGGCAGACAG
>JACXGK010013050.1:0-13467 GCA_016801125.1 Novumbra hubbsi
GGCCTTGGAGGCCGACGAAGAAGACAGTTGAGGGGGTAGGCTGGCACCAGTAGATCTGACCATGGCTAGCTCGTTTCCATCCTCCTCCTTGTCTGCATCTGTGGGTCCAGCTAAAAAAGGCAATAAACCTGTCCTCCTATACATGCTATGTCCTTGCCTCTAATCTCTTGACTGATAGTCCTACCTCTGGAATGTACTTCTTAATATTTACGACCTCCAGCTGGCTAATTTCAGAGTATACGCCCTACTGGCACAGTTTGCTTCTAATAGCACACACACATCTAATATCTAATCTTAACTAAAATAATCCACAATAGCTGAAAAAAGGGTTTGTGGAAATAAGGAAAGACACTTGGGGAAATGATTTAACAGGGAAAAGGGGGAGAGAATGACCCCCACATGATGCAGCCCCTGTTGCCCTCGGATCCCCAGGTGCTGGAAGGTGAATTTGGTTGATCTCGGAGACAAGATCAAAAGGGGGATTTTGTGGAATTATTTACACTGAAACTAGTCTCAGCAACATGCATGATATTCATAAAGGCCATTTTCTGCAAGATGCACGCTTACACAAATAACCTTTCCAATTCTCCCTGCTTAACAGGAAACACATATATAAGAGGAAACAAAAGGTACAGATGCGTCCTGTTGACGCTGAAGTTGAGACTCATGTTGACCCTCGATGTTGAGACACCGGACAGACACACACACATACGTAAAGCATTGATTATCATATAGAGCATTAGAACACCCTAGAAACAGAGAAAATAAGGATACAGAACAAGAACTATTGAATCTGATTGGAACAATGCTTGCTACGCCTTGTCGCCTGTACTCTTTTTAAACTGTTGTGAGACTACCCCAGATCAGATCTTTTCTGTAGGTTGTGTGGAACTGATCTCCGGATAATTATCTGCTGAATAAAGAATATTGCAAACAGACAGACGTGTAGACTTGATCTTCTCCAAAACAGATTCGGGAGAAACAGATGGTTTTAACAATCCATACTTGTAAATCACCCTATTGTTATGAAAAGCATCAACTTCGCATTTAGGTGCAAGTAAGTTTGCCAGCTGGTGTGACATCAATAAAAAGTGCCTGAAGTGTAGTAGGAATTATAACCAAAGCATTAACAAACCCCTGCAGCCACACCAGTGTGAACAGAAACGTGGTCCGATATGTAAAAACACTTTTGGATGATACGGGCACACGTGAAAAGGCCCGCAAATATTGGGTTATATTTAGTAATATTCAAACTTGGCTTGAAGGGAAACCATTGGAAAAATGTGTCTTTTATGATTTTGAAACCCGGGAGGATGACTCTGCCAAAATGAGCATATGCCTATATATGTATCTAGCATGACCTTCAAGGGTAAGATATGGGCAGAAAGGGGATCACACTTTGCAATGATTTTTTTAAAGCATTTTCAAAGAAGAGAATATAAAGACTACACGTTCATAGCACATAATTCACAAGGTTATGATAGCTACCTTCTGTTAAACCCTTTTGTGGAGCATGGCATGATTCCATACCTTATAACTCAAGGAAGTAAAATAATGTGTTTTGTTGATCAGCCCTTTAACCAACGCTATATTGACAGTCTTAGCTTTCTGCCCATGAAACACTCGTAAATGCCCAAAGCACTCGGTTTTGGAACAGCTGTTAAAGGTCGGTTTCCAAATGTTTTCAGCTCTGAGCAGAATTTCAATTACATAGGACCGTAACCAGGCCCTGAAATTTATGGAGCTGATCAAATGGCTGTCAAAGAGAACGAGAAGTTCATGACTTCTTATATGAAACAATATGTCATGAGACACTTTATTTTCATAAAGAAATGGCTATGTACTGTGACAATGATGTGGCTATCCTGCATGAAGGGTGTCTCAGAGAAGAGGGTATCGACCCTTTGAGTTGTATTACTATAGCATCAGCATGTATGAAAACCTATCGTACGACGTTTTTACCTCCGGAATCTATAGCCATTCTCTCCCCAGATAACTACAGGAGACAGTACAAAGCCTATTCTACCAGCTCGATACAATGGTTGGAGTATGCGGCTGAGACAGAAAACATCTTTATTCAGCATGCCTTCAAGGGTGGTGAAAAACAATTTGGTCCCTATCATGTAGATGGTTATGCAGTCATAGATGGTGTGCCCACAGCTTTTGAGTTCAATGGCAGTTTCTTTTACATTTGTAACTCTTGTTTTTCTTGTGGTTTGACACAAAAGACCTTTGGTCTATCTAGAGTCATGGTGAAGTCTTCACTGAACGATTATGGGCTAAAAGTAAAGGTTTTGTGAGAGCACGAGTGTGCTGAGATGAAAAAGACAAACCCTGGTGTTCAAGCTTTTATGACTAATTTTGCTGTGCCGGAACCCAGAGAAAGTTCATTTGGTGGTCGTACCAACACTCTGTATTTAAGGTATACAGCCCAAGAGGGTGAGACACTAAAGTATAGTGATTTTACGTCCCTTTACCCCATGTCATGAGCAAGCCGTGTTGCCATCCCGTGGGCCGAATGGCAAGCTTTTCTTTGCCGCACATGTAGTGACAACAATAACACATGTGAGCATTCTGATGAATAGAGATCACTGGCTGGTGTATGGGTTACAGAGGAGTTCAATAAGGCCCTAGAGAAAGGCTACGTTGTGGTTACAATTCATGGAGTTTGGCACTTTGACACACAATCAGATACCCTTTTTAAAGATTATATCAAGACTTTCTTGAGAGGCAAGCAGATGGCCTCAGGTTATCCTGCATCGGCCATTAACCAAGAGAGCAAAGACAAGTACATTCAGGACTATTTTGAGAAAGAGGGCATATGTTTGGATCCTGCAAAGATAATTGTTAATCAGGCCAAGAGAAGCGTTTCAAAGCTTTTCATGAACAATCTTTGGGGTAAATATGCCCAGAGAACTAACATGTTGACTACAACCCTGGTCAGAGATGCCCAGACATTAATCGAGTTCAAGTTTAAGCCGTTTTGAAAATTCTAATTGTTCCTTCTTCATATAGGAAGTGACTATGGCGTGTTGTGCAAAATGCCGTTCCCAACTCAAAAATATGCAAGAACTTCAGAGGTTGTAAAATCAATTAGACTTTACTGAACGTCATCATAAAGCCGAGAAGTTTCGGCAGAAAAGAAAACACACATATTTATACCATGTATTATCTGGTGTTATTTAGATCATCCCTTTATGATAATTTCAGGGAATCAATGAACCTATTGTTCAGATCATGAGCCACCTGGCCTTGAGAGATTGCAAAGGCCTGGGAAGAGTTTAAGGGAGGCACAGGGATAAGATGGTGATTGGATGCCATCCCAGAATTTTTTTATTGGGAATGATGACCTCGCCTTTTAGTGTTCTTTGTTTTCTAGTGTGCTTCTACTACCACTTAGTGCATACTTGATTATGTGAGTAGATGTTGTTTAGTCGTCAGGGGCCGACGTGACAGTACCCCCCACCTGATGCCCTGGGGACGACCCGGAGGACGCAGAGCTGGGCGGTCCGGACTGCGCAGATGGAAATCTCGGAGAAGATCGAGGACGTCCGCCCGGGGCACCCAGCTCTGCTCCTCCGGGCCGTAACCTGCCCAATCCACGAGGTACTGCAGTACGCCCCCTCGCCGCCTGGAGTCAAGCACCGCCCAGGCCGTATAGGCAGGTGTTCCACCAACGTCCAACGGAGGAGGCGGGGTCTGCCACACCTCATTCACCTGGAGGGGCCCAGTCACCACCGGCCTGAGGAGAGAAACATGAAATGTCGGATGGATGCGATATGAGGATGGTAATTGCAACAGATACGATACCACATTGACTCTCCCCAGGACTTTGAATGGCCCCACATACCGCGGGCTCAGCTTCCGGCAGGGCAACCGAAGGGGCAGGTTCCGTGTGGACAACCAGACGCGGTCACCCGGGGCAAACACCGGGGCTGCAGAGCAACGCCGGTCGGCAGCAGTCTTAAGGCGCCGGGCCTCTCTGCCAAGGTGCACGTGGGCTGCTTGCCAGGTTGCGTCCGCCCTCCAGAACCAGTCCACCACCGCTTGCACCTCGGACGGCTCTGCGTTCCAGGGGCCCAGGGACGGCTGATAGCCGAGCACGCACTGGAACGGCGTCATGTGGGTGGAGGCGTTCTGGAGGGAATTCTGGGCATATTCGGCCCACGGCAGGAAGTCAGCCCACCGCGCTGGTTGGTCCATGCAATACGCTCACAGGAACCTGCCCACCTCCTGATAAACCCTTTCCACCTGGCCATTAGCCACCATGAAAGCTTTCCAAACACTGGAAATAAATTGGGGACCCCGATCAGACACAATATCCTCACGTATGCCGTAGTGCCGGAAGACGTGAGAGAATAAGGCTTCCATGGTCTGCAGGGCCGTTGGGATGCCAGGCAAGGTGGAGCAAACGACAGGCCTTCGAGAACCTATCCACAACGACCAGGATGGTTTTAAAACCCTGGGAAGGAGGCAAATCAGTCAGGAAATCCACACTAAGGTGAGACCATGGTCGCTAGGCAAAGGAAGTAGCTTACTCTGGGCGCACACCGAGCAAGAGGAGACGTACACCCTAACGTCTCTAGCCAAAGCGGGCCACCAGTATTTATCCTTACAGAAAACTCTCCGTACAGTGGCTACATGATCGGACCGTGTGGCGGAGCATATTAATATATTCATCAATATATGCCACCACACCCTGGCCTCGCATGTCCTTAAATAGGTTGTCCACAAAGGATTGAAAAACCGACGGAGCATTCATTAAACCATAGGGCATCACGAGATATTCGTAATGCCCGGAGGTGGTGCTAAATGCCGTCTACCACTCATCCCCTTCTCTGATACGCACTAAATTGTAAGCACTCCTCAAATCCAATTTTGCACAACCGGTATGTAGATCTATTGCGCAATCCCCAAGTCTATGGGGGGGCAATTTACTGGTCTGCGCCTTCGAAAAGACGCGTGCAAGGTCCTGATACACTGAGGGAATGCGCACACCGGAAGACACGGTCGGGCTTTCCACCGTTGTAGTACAAATAGACTCCCCAATACACCTCCCCTGACACCCCTGGGACCATCCCGTGAGAACCCTCCTGGACCATGAAAACGAAGGATCATGCAGTGATAACCATGGGAGGCCCAGAATGATGGGAAAACTAGGAGCTTCCACAACATACAGCGATATGGTTTCTGAATGATGGCCACACTGCATAAGTAACGGTTTGGTGACATAGCTCACCGTACCCACCACTAGAGGCCGTCGATACACAGCTCGAATAGGGATGGTGAGGCACCAAGTTAGCATCGGAATTTGGGAAAACGAAACCGGAATTTGCAAATGGTCCTCAGACAGTTCCCACGGAATGAAATGTCACCTCACCTGTTTAGGGAAAGGGGTGCCCCGTTTACACTTACCACGCCTAGATCCTCTGCGGGGCTGAGGGGCGTCCAGGGCCGCATCCGGACGCACTCTGCGGCGTCCCTGACGCAGGAAGAAGAGCTGCTCCCCGGCCTCTCGTCCCTGAGGTGGATGGTCGAACACGGCTCGGAATTTCCGGACGAACAGGGTGAAATTGTCCAATTCCGGTCCCGAGCTTCGCCACACTGCGTTCGCCCACGCCAGTGCCTGGTCCTTGAAGCACGCGACCAGCGAGGACACCTTCTCTCGCTCCGATGGGGGCTTGGCACGGGTGCTGAAGGCAAGGTCCATCTGGAGGAGAAACCCCTGGCAGTCAGCCGCGCGACCGGAATATTCCCTCTGCAGGTGTAGAGGTGGCCCGCTGGACGGGGAGGGTTGAGGAGGCAACACCGAAGGAGCAGCAATTGGCAGTCGGTGTAGAATCTCCGTAACCGCATCATGGAGCTGACCGAGCATTTGGTTGTGTTCCGACAGACGCTGGTCCAATGTAGACTGTAGTCCTCCTGCTTGGTCCAAGTTTTTGGGTGCGTTATTCTGTAACGGTCGCTGTGAAGGATGGAACCAATGCGCAGGGAAAACCTTCAAAACAGCCTTTATTCGGCACACCAGTGCACAAGCACAAATATTAAGTTGGTCCAAATTGTCCCCATGCATTGAGTTAGAGGTCCGCAACACCATCATTCTTTAGTGTCAAAGTTATATTTCCATCCACGCAAATGTTCATTGGTCAATTGGTTCCGAATCACAAGGTCAGTAAAAACCAGTCTTTCATCTGAAAATTGCTAAGATCCAAACAAAATAGATAACTTCTGTAAAAGTTAAAGTACAGCTCCCCTCTCCTCATTTGCTCATGTCCAGTCAAATGGCTTCTGGTTGTTGTAGTCATCAAGGTAGGCGTCTTGTAGTTCTGTGTGCCTTTCTCCACTCCTTTAATTTCTCTTTGGCTGTGGTGTAGCTGGAAATCCAACAGTCTTATTCTGACCCCAAGGACATCTTTCACCGGTCTGAGCGTGGTTTGGCCCTGGACTGATCTGCGCCACAGTTTCGAGGTGGCCCTTCATTGTTATGTCTATCAGGGTTGCAGGATTCAGGACACCTCCTTTAGGGTGGAAACTCCCACAACACAAAGTTAAAACCTTGACTAGAGGGTTTGGCATTATCTTATTAAATGCAAAGCATTGTGTTACAAAATATTTTAAATTTATTATATCTATCCTTTCTTCATGTCATCAATCCGGAAATACCTATTGGATAATGTCACTAGTATCTTTCTTAAGAATTCATAAAATATTTAACTCCCCTTTCCTAATTTACAGAACCCTCCCCCCACGACACAGGCATTAGTTTGAGGGGGTGAATCTCCCAAGGGGTCCTAACTTCAGGTCCTGTGTTACTCTCTAATAGTTTTAAATTCAGTTAACATTCTTCAAACTTAATCAATACAACAGAATTATTTACTCAGGATAATTTAAACTATACCAAACTCTATTCCTATAACTACCAGTCCTCTAAACAATTCAGGTCTTTTTTAGCTGGGCCAAAACAAAATTGTACGATACATTTTACTCTACAATTACCATGTTAGACTGTACATCACATTTACAATCTCCAAAAACCAATTTAACCAATTACTGTGGGTATGGGACCTAAAAATATCAGTGTCATAGCTGTCCAAACAGGAAAAAACACTTTGTGTCATAACTTTCAATGTAACTATTTGATTGTTTGAGCTCTAAGATCACCTCTTATACTACCTTAACACTAGAAGCACCGAGCCATTGTTACCCCCCTAAAGCGCTGTTTGGGCAAAATTTGCCCATGAGTCTACAGACAGGGACGTATTTCCTGACACGTAATGGTCGCTAGATGGCTATTCTGTCCTCAATGTGTGCGTGCACAAATTGACAGATAGCGAACAGGCCTTCAATCTTCTGGAAGGATTTATTTTGTAAAACTGAAACGGTACCAAAACATGGCAATTACTGACTACTACACGAATAGCATACAATTATACAAATGCATAAAAAAGACAAATAGTCTGTTTGTAACAAATAGTCTGTTTGTAGCTTATATATAAAATGTACAAACTTCAATTTGTAACACCGACAGATACGGCGGGAAGGCAAAAAAAATGCTGTGACAATAGAAAGTATCCTTCTCATTGCTAATTTAACGTCTGCAATATTCTCAAGTAAAGGAACGTAAACGTATTTAAATGTAACATATTACATGACAAGCGTGTACCCTTATAGTGAACTATATGTAAATATATTACTTACAAGCGAAGCTTTCCGAGGCACAAACAAAGAAAATAAAAAGATAGCCGGCGTCGATGTTTCTCACACAGCTAACGTATTGACTAAACATTTCCTCAGGGAATTACGAAAGCAACCAATAGAACATTAGTAGGACGTTAGCAGGGAAATACTGAATTACTACTAAACAACCACCAGGTGGAGACACTGCTGGTATTCAATACAAAGTAACATGACACTCCCCGTCTGGTATAGAGTATATATATATATATACCACTTCCTGAATAACTGGAACAATAATATGCTTGAACAACCAGGGCCTATTCAGTCTATTTCCTCAGCACTCTTGAGAAGGATTGTCTCAGAGACAGACCTAAGGAAAGTCTTGGCTGACCCAGATTTTGTGACCTTGAGTTCCATCTTCCGGACCTTTCCATCTTTGTTAGGGAATGTCTTTGTAACCAGAGCCATAGGCCACTGGTTCCGCTTTGCTTGGTTGTCTTTAAGCAGGACCAGGTCACCTATTTTCATATTGGGCCTTATGTCCTGCCACTTGCTACGACTCTGAAGTGTCGGTAGGTACTCCCGTCTCCATCTGTCCCAAAAGGTGTTAGCCAGATGCTGCACCTGTCTCCATTGTTGGCGGTGGAGGTCCTTGCAGTCGAAGTTCCCGGAGGAGGAAGGGAAGCGCACACCTTTTGTGTCAGGAGTGATGCGGGGGTCAAGAGAAATGGGGAATCTGGGTCTGACGAGATGGGTATGAGCGGCCTGGCGGTAATTATGCCTGTGACCTCTGCCATCAATGTAGACAAAACTTCATGAGTGAGGCGTGAGGTGCTGGTTTGGCTGAGCATAGAGTCTAGTATGCGTCTGGAAATGCCAATCATCCGCTCCCAAACTCCTCCCATGTGGGAAGAATGAGGAGGATTGAAGACCCAGGAGCAGCCTTCTTCACCCAAATGCTTCCTGACGCGAGGCTCCTCAGGATTGGTGAGAAACATATTCAACTCTTTGCAGGCGCCTACGAAGTTGGTTCCACAGTCAGACCGGATCTGTTTAGCAGGTCCTTGCAGAGCGAAGAATCTCTGCAGGGCATTGATGAAACTTGACGTGTCCATCGCCTAATTGAGTTCAATGTGAACAGCACGAGTGCTCATGCAAGTAAAAAGTACAGCCCACCTTTTGCTGTTAGCCTGACCCCCACGGGTTCGTCTTGTGGTGACAGCCCAAGGACCGAACATATCTAGTCCTACGTAGGTGAAGGGTGGCTCTGTGCTTAAACGGTCAGAGGGTAGGTCTGCAATCTTTTGTACAGTAGTTCTCCCACAAAGTTTTTTACATATAACACATTTGTGGAGGACACTGTTGATGCATTTCTTGACCCCGACGATCCAGAACCCTGCCGTATGGACAGACCCTTCCGTGAAGACACGACCTTGGTGTTTGACCTTTTCGTGGTAATGCCTCACAAGCAGTGTTGCGATGTGACTGCGGCCTGGGATGACGAGAGGGAACTTTTCTATTGTATCGAGTGCCGCATGGTTGAGCCTGCCTCCTATCTTCAGAAGGCCCTCTTTATCCACATAAGGGTTTAGCTTTCGTAGAGGGCTGTCCAATGGAATGTTCTTTCCAGCAGCCAGGCAGGCGAGTTCTTTGCTGTAGGTCTCTCTCTGCACACACTTAATGATGAGAGTTTCAGCTTTTGATAGTTCTTCTGCTGTGTGAGGTCCCTTGCATTGATGCCAGCCGCTACACATCCCATGTTTGGCCTTCGCTGTACTTCTACTGGAGTGAACAATGTGTGTCAGGGATGTTATTGCTCGCACCAGAGACTTCCAGGAAGAGAACTGCTTGAAACGATGAGATCCTAGATTAGATGAAGGACTGTATACAGTAGTGACGTGAGAACGGATCTCCGTGTCGGAATTTGGGTCGATTAGTTTGTATGACTCCTCTTCTGATGTGGGTGCTCTTTTGGGTAGAGACAGGAACGGGGGACCACTGAGCCATGTCGTGCTGGTTAGCTCGACTGCAGGTACAGATCGAGTGGCATGATCTGCTGGATTCTGAGTGGTGCAGACATAGTGCCACTGCTCAGGTTTGGTGAACTTCCTAATACGTTGAATTATGTTGCAAACATACACATAGAACCGTCTTGTCTGGTTTTATATGTACCCTAAGACAACCTTGTTGTCTGTGTAGAACTGAAATGTCTCGGCACTGACATCTAGCTCACTCTCTATCAGTTCTGCCATTTCCACTGCCAAAACGGCAGCACTTAGTTCTAACCTTGGGATAGTGTGGCCAGCCGAGGGTGCTAGTTTTGCCTTTCCAAGGACAAATCCTACATGGCACTCTCCATCACTGTTGATCACCTTGAGATAGGCTACAGCAGCAATGGCTTTCACAGAGGCATCTGAGAAAATGTGAAACTCTTTTCTTTTGGCGGTAGAAAGGGTGTTACGGGTGTAAGCCCTCTGTATTTTGAACACACTCAGGTCTTGCAAGGAGTCTTTCCACATCCTCCATTCAGCTTCCCCTTTTTCCGGAAGAGGACTATCCCAGTCGAGAGCCTCATTGCTGGTGAGTTCTCGTAGCAGGAACTTGCCTTGAATGGTAACCGGTGCAACAAGTCCAAGTGGGTCGAACAGACTGTTCACTGTTGCTAGAACGCCTCTACGGGTGAAGGGTTTGTCTGTAGCGGCCACCCTGAAGGTGAAAATGTCATTTTTGAGATCCCAGCTGAGTCCCAAGCTACATTGAATGAGAGCTGAGTTTTCCTCAAAGTCCAAGTTCTGCAGACCTTTTGCATGGTCTTCTGGCGGAAAGGCCTTTAATACGTCGGGGTGGTTCGATGCAATCTTATGAAGCCGTAGGTTGGAGGTGACCTTTTTAGCAAATCGATGGCTTCAGCTGCTGAAGGGAATGACTTAAGAGCGTCATCTACGTAAAAGTCGCGTTCTACAAATTGTTTGGTATCCATGCCATATTCTCTTGCTCCATGTTGTGCTGCGCGACGGAGACCATAGATGGCTACTGCTGGTGAAGGGCTATTGCCGAATACATGAACTTTCATTCTGTACTCAACAATGTCTTTGTTCAGTTCGTTGTCCTTGAACCATAAGAACCGGAGGAAGTTTCGGTGGTCTTCCCTGACAGTGAAGCTGTGAAACATCTGTTCAATGTCCGCTATTACCGCCACGGTTTCACTTCGGAAGCGCAGCAAGACTCCGAGGAGGCTGTTGTTCAGATCTGGGCCGGTAAGCAGCACGTCGTTCAGGGAGACTCTGTGATGTTGAGCGCTGGAATCAAAGACGACTCTAATCTGATTTGGTTTTTTAGGGTGGTACACACCAAAGATTGGTAAATACCATCGTTCTTCTCCCTCTAGGAGTGGTGGAGCTAATTCAGCTTGGTCGCGATTAAAGACGTTTTGCATGAAGTTCACAAAGTGATTCTTCATCTCAGGCTTTGTTTCTAAGGTGCGGAGTAGAGAGGTAAGTCGCCTAAGAGCTTGATCTCTATTGTTTGGGAGTCGTCGCCGAAGAGATCGAAATGGAAGGGGTGCCACCCAGCTGTTGGTATCGTCCATAAACACCTCTTTGTCCATGAGCTCCAGGGAAAGCCTGTCTTCGATGGAGAGACCCACCTTGTCAACATCCTTGGTTCTCTCAAAGATTGTGCTGCCGAGGCTGTAGTCATAGAGGACTGGGGCGTCGTGTAAAGAGCCCCAAGGGGAGGTGCAGTGCTGTAATTTGCTGTTAAACTTCTCTTTGACTCGAAGATGATTAAAGCACAGAGTGAAGAGAGATGGACGTCCATTTTCAAGAATGTTGGTCCGGAAAGAAGTCACAGCTTCTGGCTTGTAGACTGAGCCCATGCAGACATTACCTATAACAACCCAGCCAAGGTCCAGTCTTTGTGCGAAGGGGGCGTTGTTTGGACCATTACGTTGTTCTCTGACTTTGTGAACCTGAAGGATGTCGCGTCCCAGAAGTAGAAGTATTTGGGCCTCTGGATCTAGGTTTGGTATCTTGTGAGCGATAGACTTAAGATGGGTGTGATGGAGTGCAGCTGCTGCCGTAGGAATCTCCGCCCGATCATCTGGCATGTGATTGCACTCGATGAGTGTGGGGAGAGCCACACTTGTTGTTCCATCCAATGACTCTGCCATGAACCCTGTGGCTCTTCTCCTAGATGTTTCCGTGACTCCTGCACATGTGCAGAGTGTGTATGGTGAGTCTGACCCTCTGATTTGGAAGAGGCTGAAGAATTCAGACCTGCCCAGTGACCTATTGCTCTGGTCGTCCAGAATAACGTAGGCCTTGGTGGCTTTGTCTGGGCGTCCCTTGGGATAGATCTTGACAAGGCAGATCTTTGAACAGGATCTTGGTTTCTCACCTTTGCCACAGACTTCTGTGCACTTGGATGTGACTGCTGGCTGAGGTGTCTCTCCTTCACCCTCCCCGCCATGCTCTGAGTGGGTGTCACTCATGTTCCATGGTGGGGGTCCAGGGTAAAGCGCTGCAATGTGGCCGTCACTTTCACATTCTTGGCATTTCAAGGCTGCCTCACAGTTCTTCGCTAAGTGAGTAGTGGAAGAGCAACACCTGAAGCAGATACCCAATTCTCTAAGAAGGGCCTTGCGTACTTCGAGAGGCCTGCTCCGAAACCCTATACACTTTTTTAGTGGATGAGGTTTTTGGTGGATAGGACATTGTCTGTCAATGTCATTCGGCTTGCTGCTTGAGCAGTCTGACTGAGAAGCTGATTGATGCCATGCGACTTCAGTCTTGTGAGCAGAGACGTGGTTTCTGAAGTATCCTAATCCCTTATCCTCTCGTTCGGTCTTTGGAACTGTAGCGACTGTTGGGGGAGGGAAACTAGGGTTGTTTCTTCTGAGCGCTTCCCTGCATATGAAGTTGGTAAAGAATGAAAAAGGGGGAAAAGAGACACAGTGGTGCTCTTTGTACTGAGAGCCTTGAGATAACCACCTCTCTTGCAGACTAAGTGGCAACTTCTCAACAATGGGTTTGACACCCCTGGCAGTGTCTAGGTACGAGAGTCCAGGCAAGTAGCCTTCAGATTTGGCTGCTTCTAACTCCCTTAACAGGTCTCCCAACTCCCTGAGCTTCAAAGGGTCCTTGTGGTGGATTTTGGGGAAGTTCTCTATCCTCTGAAAGAGGGCTCTCTCGATCACTTCAGGGGAGCTGTAGCACTCCTCTAGGTGGTCCCAAGCCATTTTTAAACCTATAGCAAGGCTGGTGACATGTACAGAACGGATCCTTGTGACATGCACTGATGACTGGTTTCCTAACCACTTTGTTAAGAGGTCAAGCTCTTCACTGGCAATTAGTCCTCTGGTGGCATTAAGAAACAAAGACTTCCATGCCAAATAATTTTCTGGGAGATTGTTGAACTTGATGAGGCTTGAATTCACAAGTTCTCGACGTACTAAGTACCTCGCAATGTCGCTCATGCCAGTCCTGTTATCAGTAGGTGGCCATGATGGGTCTCTGTCGAAGGGGTGTGAGGCGTGTGGAAGGAAACAGACCAAGGCGCAGGGAGGCAGGTTCAGGCAGTCGGTTTATTCTGTTACAGTACTGAACCAACTCGCGTGTATGACGCTTCAGATAAAGAAACAAAAGTACTCTAGGCACTGACATTTAGTCACAGCGTGTAGCTGCACACAAAGCACAGGTAACAATCACGGACACGGAGACGAGAAACACAAGGGCTTAAGTACTGGGGCAACGAGCCGCACCTGTAAGGAATCAGGGAGGGATGCGTTCA
>JACXGK010013051.1:0-13462 GCA_016801125.1 Novumbra hubbsi
CCCCCCCCCCCCCGACAGGAACATGCACCTGGCTGAGCGCTGTGCTCTCCTAAGTGCCGAGATACTGAAGAGTCAAGCCAAGTACTCTGACGCTGCCACCCTCCTCATCAAGATGACCAGCGAGGTGAGCAGGGCCCTCAGGCTCCATGGCACCACAGATGGCTTCAATGAGACCTGTAGGAATGATGTTTCCATGGAGCCGTGTGTCCAGCCTGGCTAACTCCGTTGGTCTTCCCCCCAGGACTCTGACCTGCGCTCTGCCCTCCTATTAGAGCAGGCAGCCCACTGCTTCATCAACACAAGGATCCCCATGGTCAGGAAGTTCGCCTTTCATATGATCCTGGCTGGACACCGCTTCAGCAAGGCAGCGCAGGTGAGTGGGCCTGGAACGGACTACATCTGGACTGTGATCTTTAAACGACTGTTTTCAAACGCTTAAAATATTCAGGATTCATTGAGTAATCCTCTGCGGTTATTCGTGAATGATCTCTGTTTTAGAATGTGTTCCAATTTGGCCCCAAAATGTAAATGGAAAACATTTTATTAAAAAAGCAATTCATTATGGCACCAATATATTGTGTTTTAGTTTAAATGATGTGGTTTCCCACCAGCCCTTAATATTCAGCCCTCAAATTACCACAATATCTGGCAACATCTATTTGTCATCCATATATTTAAACAGGAAGTAGCTTTGAATGTATTAAGGATAGTACATGTATTGCTTGCATTAACATTGGATGGCCCTGCTATAAATGTTTATGACTTTATATTGTAGTGTGTATTGTGGTTTGTGTAAACATAGCCAGACATACATTCTTGGCTCCTTGCAATGCTTCTGGAGTTCATATCAAATGTAAAGGCTGTGACGTTGGCCTGCGTTGGGTAACATCTTTCAGATAAGACTTTAAACTGGTGTTCTAGTGTTGGCTGATGCACTAAAATGAAACACTCTGCCTGCTTCGGCCAGGCATCTTCTCCTCAACACAACGCGCATTGTTGACTCATGGTTGCTTACAGCCAGGGCCGATTGCATCTCTCTTTAGATATTAGTCGTGTTCCTGGTTCTCTTTGCTTCCCCTCCTGTCTTCTCACTTTGTGTTGTTGTTTGCCCCTCCTCTTGGCTGCCCTCCCATCCCCGTAGAAGCGGCACGCTCTGCGGTGTTACTGCCAGGCTATGCAGGTGTATAAGGGTAAAGGCTGGTCTCTGGCGGAGGACCATATCAACTTCACTATTGGTCGCCAGTCCTTCACGTTGCGCCAACCCGAGAACGCTGTCTCAGCCTTCAGACACGTCCTGACCAATGAGAGCCAGCAGACCTCGACACAGCAGGGGGCCTTTCTCCGGGAATACCTCTACGTCTATAAGGTACACCGACAGAACCTAGCACTTGCGTAGTCACATTTTCCTTGGGGTTTCCGCACAAACCAAAGAGACATTTATTTTGTTAGAAAAGGGCCAATTTAATAACATTTATCACAAATGTGTGTGTGTTTGTGTGTATATGTTGTGAGAGCCTTGTGTGCATAGAATGTCCAACTATTACTTCAAGTGATTCATGAACGTACGGAACTTGGAAGATTTTTATTGTTTTCCCACTTTAAGGATGTACACCTCATCACAACCTTAACATTAGTGCAACATTATTTTAACCCCACAGCTGGGAGCCTACCTTTATAGACTCCAAAAAGATAACAACCAAATCTATACTCTGTAGAGAAACTTCTATAACCTTAAACCATGACCATGATGTGATAGACTGTGGATTACAGTTTGCTCTAGAACCCTAAACCATGACCACGACGTGATAGACTCTGGATAACCGTTTCCTCTGTAACCCTAAACCATGACCACGACCTGATAGACTCTGGATAACCGTTTCCTCTGTAACCCTAAACCATGACCGTGACCTGATAGACTCTGGATAACAAACAAAGCTGTTTCCCTTCTATTGTTTACATTTTGAGTATATTGAAATTAAATCAATATCGAAAGTCTGAATTATGGTAACATGACAACACTGCTCTGTCCTTCATAACCTCCTGAGTTGACTCACTCCTGAACTAACTCATGTTTCAGTGGAATGGAATCATTGGCTACCCTCAGGACTGCATTACCCAGAAGGTCATGAGGAGAATATGTAATGTGGCTTAGGGATGACATCACTCCTCTAGTCCTGGCTTTACTGCTTCTATAGATTTTTGGTTGTGAAGGTCAGACAAAGGAAGAAAGAAGAGTTGGCTGGAACAAAAGATTTTGATGAGATGTTTTTTTTTACTAAAAGATTGAATAGCTCTCCTTCAAAAAAAGAAGTGTTTGCTTGTTAATTCTTTTTTATTTTCATGTTGAAGAGGCTCGTCAAGTTTCTGTGTTGCCGCTTGTTAGAAAAGTGTGATGTGTAGACGGAACTATTTCCCTGTTGTTTTCTAGTGTTTTCTGTCTCAAAAGATGCATTCACATTTTCACTCAAATTCGGACACAAAACTCTAGGAGTTGATTATTTTGTACTGTGCTCTGATGACTACATCAAAAATACTGAAAGCCAGTCCTCCATATAAAACATTTCTGAAATGTGGTTTTGGGTTAGTGGAAATCAGCTGAGCTTGGTCTAGATGAATGTGTATATTCTAACATAGCTCAGTAGGCATTCTTGCTCAGGTGGCTACATGCTAGTGTGTTAAACTGTGTTCCCTGTTTCATCCAGAATGTGACGGGAGTGTGTGATGTGGCACTACCTCAGTTGCCCCTGCCCTGCATCCACAGCTCCGCCACCAGAGTCTATTTCGGCCACGAACGCCGCCTGGCAGAGGGTAAGACCGACAAACACACACACACCTCATGCATTGGCACACACATTGATCATGTACACTTTCTTTTTTTTTTTTTTTTTTGCAAGTGTTCTGCTTGTGTAGGTAGCTCTTTTATCCCACTAAGTTGAGCTTTGTTCTTCTTGTATTTTAGATTTTTCTTACGCTTAAAATACAAATTCAAATACTGCTTCTTGTGGTTTGTAACCAATTGGAATTGTAGAATTAATTGGAATGTAACGTAATTTAGAATGTACCCAAATTCTGGGATTCTGTCCTCCATCAACAGATGAACTCCAGAACAGTTTCTTTGAGGGGCTGCAGCAGTTTGCCTGTGTTTATCTCCCTTACATTTACATTTGGTTTCTCTCAGGCAATTTGGCTGGCAGACGTTTTATTTGTTAGTGTTATAGTATTTTAATTTTTTTTTTAATGTATGTTATCAGCCAAAACTGCCATTTACCAGCTAATGGAAATTTTGGGATGCACACGCATTGCTTTTCAGTAATCCCATATTTAAAAGTGCGAGGATTGTGTGTTTGTGTATGAACCTTTGTGAATTGATCCGTGTAGCGTTTGTGCCCTCCTGCTAGGTAAACTGTGCCTAGCTTCCTCATTAACAGAGGACTTTAAATGAAGGTCAGGGGGGTAAAACAGTGTCTCAAATGGCACCAGATTTTTCCCCCCTTCAGAGCCCTACTTTTTACTAAAACCCTATGGATTGTCTCCATTTAGGGAATAGGGGGCCATTTGACACACAGGCAAGGCACAGGAGTGTTTAAAGGCGCTGGGATGAACCCCAGAATACATTGGATTTCTAAATCAGCCTCCCTGGAGAAAGTCTGTCCCTCCACTGATTACAGCTGCCTTATTTTACACAGCCTCTCCAATTTAACACGACTCCATGTGGTAACATTCATCCCTGAAGTCATTTCCAACCCCCCCGCGTGTTGTGGAGTTTGACAGCGGACGTGTTTGTACGTCATTAGGCGTGCGTGCGCGTGTCTGTCACCAGTTTGCCGGTGTTGAGGACTGGAAACCTGAGACTCGAGCCGTTATCCACGTGATCAGACGGGAGACCCGGCGACGTGCCGAGTGTGTCTACAGACATAACACCCCTTTCTCACCACACGTTGTTTGTCGTAGGCAATAAGGAAACGATATTGCGTCTACTAGCGATGAACACGCCACAAATCATTTAAGGGGATTCATGATAAGGCTGCATTAACCACATCACTTTAATTTCCTTTTTTGGTTTTGCCGCCGGTTTCCAGAAACTAATGTGCACTCTATATTCTACTGTGTTGTGCCTGTTTTCTCCATCATGACCTGACGGATCGTTAAATTGATGGGTTGTAATATTGGTTCGTGGTCAGGTGAGAAGCAAGCAGCGACCCACGTTTCCCTGGACCAGGAGTTTGACCGTGACCTAGCTGCCATGTGGCGGGATCTTGAGGAGCAAGTGGTTGCCGCCGCCAACCGCGGAGTCGTTCCAGCAACGTTTCAACCCACCCAGTGTTGCCTGAACAGTCAGACGGACAACCTCCGCTTCCCCCTGGCTGTGGTAGAGGGTAAGGTCACAAAAGGCTTGTACTTTGTCTAACATACTTATACTTTGTTTATACTCTATTGACATCTGTAGACCTTTAGAATGCCATCATATAATTTTTTTTTTTTTTAATATTTCATCAGTTACACAATTTCTGCGTGTTGCAGTCTAATTGTCCACAGGCATGTTGTTAGATGTCTTAAGCAGCTTTTACAATCCATCTTTCACCCCTCCTGTCTTTTAGCAAGTCTGTTTAATTTCTCATATCTTTAACAAAATATGAAGGTGACAGCTCGATAGCCAACCCCACTCCACACCTACACCCAGAGACACAGCAGATCCCAAATGGTGTTGAGTTCTCCTCAAACTCCCTTTAACGTTCATTTTGGTTTTCATGCTTGTTGTGGTCTCTGTTTTCGTCCTGGACGTTCTCTAACTCTAGAACCCATCATAGTTGAGGTGGTGTTCCGGAACCCACTAAAGGTTCCGCTGGTTCTCACTGACGTCTCGCTGCTCTGGAAGTTCACGCTTAAAGACTTCTCCCGACCGCAGGATGACTCATTCGGAGACGCCTTGGCCATCAGCAACGAGAAGGAGACCCTGGTTCCCAGGGTGGGTGTTTTATCTTTGGTTTGTGAGCCTGCCGTTCTGAGAGCAGCGCTGGGTTCCCTGTGTTCCTCAGCACTCCCCCCTGTGTGTGACATGTTTTCCAAACCCCTAACGCAGCAGACGGCGCAGAGAGATGATGTCATCGCCACAGAAGTCATCCCAGAGTTCTACCTGAGCCCAGAGGAGAAGAAAGTGGTGAGCTGCCATTCATGGTTCTCTGATGTTCTCGCTGTCTTTCCTCTCCCTCTCTCTCTTCTTTTATTCTAACTGAGCTGTCCACGCCTAACCCCCACAGACTTATCGTTCCTGCCTGTCTAGCTGCCTGTCTGTCTGCTTGCCTCTCCTCTGTTTCTCATTCCTCTCCTCTCTACCCAGGCTCGTCTAAAGCTGCTTCCTCACCAGACAGGTCAGCTCAACATCCTGGGTCTGGTCTATAACCTAGCCTCCACCCCCTCTACTGGAGGCATGACGACCAACAGCAACGCGGCCTTGAAGATCGATGGTAAGGCGCTCCGATTAAGAGAGACCAAACAGGGGTCTGTTCTTTGGGACAACGTGGAGTGTATGGGTAAAGGTGTTTTGGTAATATCCCAAAGTTCTCTAAGGCACCTTGCTGCGGTTATTAACTGGTGGCCAATGTAATAACAACGGTGACCCAGTCATTTCGCACCATACCTGTGGTATATCATCAGATTGCTGGTGTATCAAGCACTTTTGGTTGTCTTTACAGGTCCTTCAGCGGCAGACGGAACATCAGTTCGTGGTCGACAGGACCTAGAGATCCAGGGACCGCGGTTGAACCAGACTAAAGAGGAGAAGACCTCCGTCAGCCACGGCCTTGACCGACGTCTTGACCCCGTCATCACACCTCCAATGCCTCTACTTGAGGTACTTACTCACCACCAAATCAAACCTGGCCCCTCCTCATTCCACAGGACTGTAGGTGTGGGAGGATTGGTTTGTTGGCCGTCATAGAATGGCTCAGGACCGGAGAGAAAGGGTTTCATTATGCAATTATTTCATTATACAATGGACATAAAAAAATGGGTTGCTTCCCCCCCCAGGTATTCTTCCTCCAGTTTCCCACTGCTCTGCTCTGTGGAGAGATCCGGAAGGCTTACGTTGAGTTCTGTAACGTGAGTGCCGTTCCCCTGTGTGGCCTGCGGGTGGTGTCCACACACCCCGACTTCTTCACCTTCGGAAGCTCCTCCCTAGCCACGCCGCTCACCCCCCTCAGCCCCACCTCTTTTGAAAACTGCTCTGCCTACAAGACTCTGGCCACACCCCCAGGTGCCACGCCTGGGTCGGTGGCTGCGGTGACGCTGGTGTCCGCAGGGGACTTTGGGTTGGGGGCAGGGGGATCTGGTACATGTAATGGAGTGGCAGAGATCCCCCTAGAAGACGGGATCCTGAGGCCTGGCCAGTCTACCCAGCTGCCACTGTGGCTTAGAGGTCCAGACCATGAAGGAGTCCACGAGATCAACTTCCTGTTCTACTATGAGAGCGCGGTCAAGGGAGGCAAGATCAGGTAGGATGTTCACTAGGCCTGCTAAGATCAGGTAGGTTGTTCATTAGGCCTGCTAAGACCATGTAGGATGTTCACTAGGCCTGCTAAGATCAGGTAGGTTGTTCATTAGGCCTGCTAAGACCATGTAGGATGTTATCTAGGCCTGCTAAGATCATGTAGGATGTTCACTAGGCCTGCTAAGATCAGGTGGAAGCGAGGCCTTTTCCTCACACCGCACTACATCAGAGCCGCTACAACAACTTACTTTACAAGTGTTCAATTCAAGCAATAAGGCGGTGTTCTGTCACCACCATACACAAGCCAGGTAGGGTAGCCGTACTAGAAGGGGAGTTATTTTGTGTCACCTGCTGCCAATGCGTGTGAGGAAAAGGTGCTCCTTTCTATCCCACTGGAAGTTCCTGCGGCAGTCATTTTCTTTTCACTGTGACAGTGTTTATAATTTCCTGAATAACATTGTGTAAGAGGTTGTTTAATCAAGCAGTAGAATATTCTAAATGTGCCTGCAGCATATTCGAGTATCATATCAATGCAGGTGTGCATTTCTTGATGTCATTCTGAAAGTACTTCTAAAATGTTCTATGTTTTTCACTGCTCAGCTCAATAGAGATAGAACAAGGTCAATATGGGGCACTCGAGAAGAAAGTGATTTATTTTCCCCTTTAGGGCCTTTCAAATATGTGACTGGGCCTAATGAGCTTGGCTTCAACGAATGGATTTTATTTTCATTCATTTGACAGTTTTGATAACGGGCTTGTAGCATTACTAAGCACCAGGTTCATGAGTCACCTTTGAATCCACAATACTAACACATTTACATGAACTCTTAACCCCCCCCCCACCCCAGTCACAGGGTGTTACGTCACACCGTCTTCATCTGCGCCAGTCGTTCTCTGTGTGTTCGAGCCACCGCCTGTCGTAGTAACACACTGCCAGAGGAGGAGGAGGAGGTGGGGGAGGAGGGGAGGAGGAGCGGCAGCATGCTGGTCTTTGTCGACGTGGAAAACATCAACACAGTGAGCTCAACACGCACAGAGGCGATCCCCTGCACACACACACTAACACGCCTGCCATTTTGTCGCCGATATCTGAGAAAGTCGCGTTTCTGATCACATGCTGGAATTCTTTGACACGATTATTACTATTGATCAGGAAACATGCCGTTTTGGTTTGGGAGGATGTAGTGTGCTGACCCACACAGGGTCCATCCTGTAGGTATACGAGGGCTTCTGCTCTACATCTTTTGTCCTGTAAATACTGGATAGATAAGTGGGCTACTGTTAGCTGTACATCTTACCATAGATACTGTAAATACTGGAGGAATATGTGCACTATTGTCAGCTGTACATCTTACCATGGATACTGTAAATACTGGAGGAATATGTGCGCTATTGTCAGCTGTACATCTTACCATGGATACTGTAGTGTAATTTACCATTGCTAAACAACCAAAAGCAAAACCTTTTTTTCAAGTGAGAGAAAGTTGGATTCCTGCCCCAGGTCAGCCTTTTAATATGTTGATTGTTTATAATTCATACTTTGCGCTCACCTCTCGGTTTTTTTCCTCCTCTGTCTTACTTTCTTTTCAGAATGAGGCTGGGGTGAGAGAGTTTCACATTGCCCAGGTCTCCAGCAGCAGTAAGCAGTGGAGATTACACAAGTGTATAAACCCAGCGGAAGACAAAGGTTTGTACTGGTGTGCCCTCTAGGACTGCAGAACAGGCTGTGTTTCAGAATGCGTGTGTTTGTTCTGCGATCTTCTGTTCTTTCAGTTTGAACTTCCAAGATCCTTGAGAAGAGAGTACTATGGCTGGCAATTGGGTGTCCGCTTTTGATTGGCACAATTCCACATCTCCTGGTTTAATTTTGTAGAAAGGGCTACAGTGGTTTGGTAACTCTAGTGAATGATCACAGTGCATTTTATTCAAGTAATTTCCCAGAGGTTCTTAACAAGAGCAGCTTTCATTTAGCATATTGTCATACTATGTTGTACCCGCCTCGCTTTAAATTCAGATCCAGCTTTAGAAATTCGTCTCTCCGCCAGGCTGGGTAGAAGACCCCTGAGAAAGCTTGCTCTGTGATGAGGGCTGAGGAGGTGGCAAGTGTCCAGGACACAAAGCCAAGTGCGGGGTGATATTTTGGCCTCTCACTTAAACACTGTCATTACATACTATAGAGGTTCAGGTACTAATGCACGCAACCATCTACAAGGGTCACTTTTGCAAGTAGGGCGCTTCTCTCTTTTCTGCTTTGTCATCTCATATGGAAATGCGACTATGTAGAGGTGGCATTGACCAGCACAGAGTGGAGATGACACTTGGAAAAATCACTCCCTTGCATTGTTTAATGAAAGCCCTTTTTAATTGGGATCTCCTTCAGACTCAGGTTCTGCTGCTTATTATAATGTTATTAAACCGCAACCCTTAACATTACACACACATTTGACATAAATGTGTGATGTGTGTCGTAGCCTTGCTCTTATTCACCTGTAAATGTCTACACCTGTCAATATTTAATTTTCACCCTACTTTTTACATTACATTAAGCTATTCTATGTCATGTTTTCTACTTAGCGCTTTACTACGTAAAGCTACTGTACATCGTATATTCTACATCGTTTCACTACATTAAACTACTCTACGTCATGTTGTCTACTTATCGTTACATTACATTAAGCTACTCTACGTCGTGTATTCTACGTCGTTTCACTACATTAAGCTATTCTACGTCATGTTCTCTACTTAGCGCTTTACTACGTAAAGCTACTGTACATCGTATATTCTACATCGTTTCACTACATTAAACTACTCTACGTCATGTTGTCTACTTATCGTTACATTACATTAAACTGCTCTACGTCGTGTATTCTACGTCGTTTCACTACATTAAGCTATTCTACGTCATGTTCTCTACTTATCGTTACACTACATTAAGCTACTCTACATTGTGTATTCTACATTGTTCACTACATTAAGCTACTCTACGTCATGTTCTCTTCTTATCGTTACACTACATTAAGCTACTCTACATTGTGTATTCTACATCGTTTCACTACATTAAGCTACTCTACGTCATGTTCTTTTCTTATCGTTACACTACATTAAGCTACTCTACATCGTGTATTCTACATCGTTTCACTACATTAAGCTACTCTACGTCATGTTCTTTTCTCATCGTTACACTACATTAAGCTACTCTACATCGTGTATTCTACATCGTTTCACTACATTAAGCTACTCTACGTCATGTTCTTTTCTTATCGTTACACTACATTAAGCTACTCTACATCGTGTATTCAACATCGTTTCACTACATTAATATACTCTACGTTGTGTATTCTACATCGTTTCACTGCCGTAAGCTACTCTACGTCATGTTCTCTACTTATCGTTACACTACATTAAGGTACTCTTTGTCATGTTGTTTATTAATTGTTACACTACATGAAGCTATTCTAAGCCACGTCATTACACAACATTGGGCTATTTTTCATCATGTTATCTACATATCTTTACACTCCATTAAGCTATTTTACGCAATGTTGTTTTCATATCGTTACGTTACATTAAGACACTACGTCATATTGTCTACTTATTGTTACACTATGTTAAGCTACTCTGTCATGTTGTCTATTTTTTGTTACACTACAAGGAGCTATTCTATGTCATGTTGTCTACTTACTGTCAGATGGTGTTTGGAGGTGTCTTTGTGATTTCTGGGTCATCACCTACTCTAGGCTGTAGTTGGCTAACTTAACATTTGACATTATTATATACTTTTTGTAATCCTTACAAAAGAATGGTCCTTGTGCAATACTTGTGAGTAATGACAGTCAAGTGTGTGTATAAAATCTGGGATGACTGTAGATTACTGACGCAGACCATTTATTTTACTTCATTAGGACAAATGTCCTAAGATTCCTGCTATAAATATCTAGAATTTGACTTACATAAAGTTGACCAATAATGTTTATTGTTAATTGGGAATCTATAGCTATATACAAATTCAAGTAACTAGTTGTTTTAGAGGATTTTAAGGTATAAAACATGCTCTTTGAGTGATCGTTGGTCAGTTTATCTTTTTGGGTTTATATGGCCTAGCTCTTGCTGTGCAAGTCTGTTGTGTGTTTGTAATAAAGTTTGCACTTTCAAATAGTTGTTATGCAGTTAATGATTTGTATAGAGTTCAGAGCCAGAGAGGGATTAAGAGATGGGTAGAGGAGTAAAATGTCTTCCATCCTTATTGTGTCATTTCAGATTGTAAACTTAACAGCAGAGAGAGGGGAAAGTTGTGCTTCAGAGCCACGAGATGCAAACCCGTGCAAGGTACCATAATGACTTGCATCCACACACACACACATCGTCACCAACCAGCAATGTTAGTAAATAATGTATATTCTCTTATGTCTTTTTCAATGTCCTGGATCCCAGCTACCTCAACAGCAATAGAGAAATACATTTTTGCCGACCTGAGCCTTGGGAATGAACAGGTATGCTTACCAAAGAGTAAAACACGTGTTCTGTGACTGTCAGGGCTCTATTAATGTAGTAATGCTGTTTCCTCAGATCATCAGCTCCACTACTCCTTGTGCAGACTTCTTCTTCCGGAGGTGTCCGCCCTCTGATTCGAAGAGACCACTTGTTGCTGTGGAGACCCAGGGGAGACTTTCCAGGAGTCAAGGGGCAGGGCCTGGGGGCGGAGCTGAGGATTTAACCAGCCTGGTCAGGAAGTGCAATGAGGTTGACCTGGACATCATCATCCTCTGGAAGGTGAAATCACAGAATTTCGTTGACTCCGTTACATTACTAATTGCACTTGCATTACTAGTAGTGATTTGACCACATAACTTTAATAGACACTCTTGGAATTTGCCACTATTATTGTGTTAGCCATTTGTAGCATTATTTCTGTCCCTACCTGCAAACAGGGACAAGACGACTAAGCAGCACATTTTTTGCTGGGGTGGTATTGAATATTGACCATATTGGATAAAAACTAGATTACACTTTTTCATCATCATTTGTGTCTCACTAATTGGCTAGCTCATTCAATTCTAGACCCCAGATTGGTTAGCTCATCGAATTCTAGGCTGCAGATTGGTTAGCTCATCGAATTCTAGGCTGCAGATTGGTTAGCTCATCGAATTCTAGGCTGCAGATTGGCTTGCTGATCCTCATGAATATGACACTACACGGCCTGGTTTACAAACCCGGTTTCCAAAACAGTTGGGACGCTGTGTAGAATGTAAAGGAAAAACAGAATGCAGTCATGTGTAAATCATTTAAAGTGAGAACCTTTCACTGTGCAGGCAAATAGAGCAAAAATGTAAGAATAACTTTCTTAACATAAAATTGCAAGCTGTTTGTTGATCTTATCATTTGTTTCATAGTATCATTAAGATTTAGAGAACCCAGAGAAATATCTGTATGCAAGGGACAAGTCTCTTGGCTTGTTATCAGCACATGTCTCTTGGCTTGTTTAAAAGCCTGGATTTGTGATGGTATGCAGGTGCATTAGTGAATGCACATCTGTGAAGGCCCCAGTAATGCTGAACAATACATACACGTTTTGGAGCAACAAATGCTGCCATCCAGACAAGGTCTTTTTCAGGGAAGCTCTCGCTTATTTCTGCAGAACAATGCCAAACCACATTCTGCACATATTACCACAGTATGGCTCCATAGGGAAAGAGTCTGGCTGCTAAACTGGCCTGGCTGCAGTCCTGCCCTGTCACCCACTGAAAACATTTGGTGCATTATGAAATGACAAATATGATAAAGGAGACCCTGAAATCCAATATCAAGCAAGAATGGGACTAGATTTTACTTTCAAAACTCCAGCAATTGGTCTCCTCAGTTTCCAACACACTTATTGAGTATTGTTAAAAGAAAAGATGATGCAAGAACATGCCCCTGTCCTAGCTTTTTTTAAATGTGTTGCTGGCATCAAATTAAACAGTATATGTAAATTTATTTTTCCAGTAACATTTCATTTTATATGTTGTCTTTGTACTATTTTCAATTAAATATAGGGATCAATTATTTGCACATAATTACGTTTTTATTGGGATCTGAGATGTACATTTTAAGATGGGTTTCTTAAAAAAGAAAAAACTCAAATTTCATACATTATTATTGCCATACATATGTTTTTGTTTGCTTATAGTTGTTTGTTGTTTACAGGCCTTTGTTGTTGAGGACAACAAGCAGGTGATTCTGGAGGGACAGCTTTATGTGGCACTACAGACCATCGGCAAAGAGGCCTGCTCCCTTACACTGAAAGAGGTACATAAATAGTAACATAAGCACACAGACACACACACACACACACACTTCCCTGGAACGGTGTCCATATTTGGACATGCCCTGTATTTTAGTTTAGAATTTACACTCATCTGCAAAGAATTACATTTTCAGTGAAGTTTCCAACCACATATAGTGCCAGTCAGAGGTTTGGACAAACTTGCCCATTTTATTGAATGTGGACCTTCCCATCCAAGAGTTACCATTTGGGTGGCACAAACAAATTGAGTTGGTATGTTGTGGAAAAAGGAGATTGAATGATTGAATGTGACTAGACAATCACTGTTTCTAGCCCAGTGCGGGCAGAGAGGAGGAAGCTGTGACTAGACAATCACTGTTTCTAGTCCAGTGCGGCAGAGAGGAGGAAGCTGTGACTAGACAATCACTGTTTCTAGCCCAGTGCGGGCAGAGAGGAGGAAGCTGTGACTAGACAATCACTGTTTCTAGTCCAGTGCGGCAGAGAGGAGGAAGCTGTGACTAGACAATCACTGTTTCTAGCCCAGTGCGGGCAGAGAGGAGGAAGCTGTGACTAGACAATCACTGTTTCTAGCCCAGTGCGGCAGAGAGGAGGAAGCTGTGACTAGACAATCACTGTTTCTAGTCCAGTGCGGGCAGAGAGGAGGAAGCTGTGACTAGACAATCACTGTTTCTAGTCCAGTGCGGGCAGAGAGG